>VDFB02183393.1:0-18732 GCA_007258455.2 Sequoia sempervirens
TACATGTGCATATATACATATATATCAAAGCATTAAATCAAGATACTGCATTGTGAGAAGGAATCGCAACATAACAGGGCACTCGCAAATGAGTGATGCTATATTGTCCTTCGTCACACCTATTCTAACAATTATAACATAATCAATGAATTACATTTCTAACTAACAATCGTCTCATAACATATTAAATTAAATCACTGCATCATATCATAATTCAGAAAATCAACTAATATAACCAGCCATACTGTCATACGAAATAATCATGTCCATAATGAAACAATAGCATCATCTAACGTCTAACTAACCAAATCAAACAATATCATCATCGTCACACGTAGCAAACAACCGCATTGAAAAATACTAAATCCTACCAGTAAGAGGAGGGGTATTACATCCTCCCCCTCTTAAAATCGGCTTACTCCTGGAAGCCGGTAAACAAAAGGAAATAAGATTCCCTAATACGGGAGGCATCCACCCACACCAAGACGGTTAACTAATCACCAATAGAGAATAGAATCAAGCTCACACATAAGAGTAAGAAATAATAATACAAGTATTAGTAACATGGGGGTATTACATCCTCCCCCCCAAGGATATGGCTTACTCCAGGAAGCCATTAAATAGATAAGAGTAAGCACACCACAAACATGTAGAGATCACGCCAAAAACCACACACATAACTCACATCACTGGAAACCACATCACACAATGACACAAGGGTTCATAGTGCATCCCTGATAGGAAGGATATCGGTGCATTGCGCACTACACCGAGGGTCCTATCCTTTCCCATCAACTTCCTGCACCATTGCCCTGAGACCGGCTAACGGAAGAAACTTAGGTTCACAACAAACGCAACAAAAATATGAAACTCTAGACTCTAGGGTCTAAACGCAAGGTTACATAGTGAGCACACATAGTGCCCAGTGTATGAACCTAGGCTCTGATACCAAGTTGTAACGCCCGTCGTGCAAACCCTAGAGAACACACATAACGCGAATAATTGTTTTTTTAAATAATAAAAGTAACATGTAACAACATTAAACCAAAAGCACATAGCATAACACATAACATTAATACACTTGGTTCTTTGGGGAACTCGAGGTTACATTGCAACCACAAAACAAAATAAAGATAATGAAAACAACGTAACCATTTAATTTATGAAAACTATATACAATGATACAACTGATAGCCATGATGCGAGTATGAAACATTGCATAATTACATCCATGAAAAATCATTTAACAAGATCCAAATCAACCTAACTATTACATCATTGAAATAATATTACATTACAATTTCCTTTGATACATGAATTACATAGAAATTTCCCAACATAGGGATTGATACAAGAATGATGAACATGAAGTACATCTGATCACTGGAACATCTGCACTGCGGAAAGCTGAGAAGACAAGACGCTGATGGGGAACCCAATGGGTGCGGAGCACGTTCCACCCAACCATGTGAATTACAAGTAACTCACCCCCCGTGCTCAGAGGTGACGAGGAAGTGAACCCGACCATGAATGTCAACCGATTCAACAACAACATGATACAAAACAAGTACAACTCAAGCATGCAATGCACAACCAATAACGTTCACAGACCATGAGACAAGTTAAAAACCAAGAAACTCATCACAATAACATGAAGTACTATCAATTAACAATCATGAAACAAATTCACAAGAATTCAAAGAAACATCACAAAGAGATAACATCCAGAGGCAACAACACAAACAACAAGGGTGTCAAGTGGAGAGTGTCATCGCATAGCTCTCATGGGATTATCCTGGCCCTTCCTCCAACTGAGGCACCGGCACCCATCTATGGATATCCTGGCCCTTCCTCCTAACTAAGGCACCGGCACCATAGGGTAGCTAATGCGGAGCCAATAGTCTCTCATGCGGATGAGACTATGGCTATGCCGACCACGGCCTTCTCAGTCTATCACTAGTCTAAGGTAGCCCTAATGCATAGCCGAGGAATCCAATGTTTTATTATCTTGTGTTTTTAAACTACCCAACCCCCTAAATCTATTGTTTAGGCTATCACTTGTTTAGCTTACTCATTCATGGGTTATCGTAAGCCCTTCCTCATCTTGAGGCGCCAGCACCCACAAAGAGCCACTCTCCCTCCTATGACCCCTAACATATCTCAAAACAGGCAAGGGTTGAACTAACAATAATAAAGCATAAACCAATCTAAATACACGAGGCATTAACCCTCTCGCGATTACTCAAAGTCAAAAGTCTTACCAAATGTTCAACCCTTCCTAACATAAAACCAATACGCTCAAAAGCATATACAAGAGGAGAATAAAACTCTAAAACAACAAACCTTTGGAACAAGGTTTTCACACTTTGACAACAGGGTTCCCACATTACGAGTGAAGAATTTACAACCATAAAGAAAGGAAGACAATAACAAGACTGCATGATTTCATAGCTGAAGGAAAATGACTCTCTCGATTTCATAACCAAATCCACAAATTAACTCAATTTCATAAACCTTCATATTACATCCAGAGTGCTAAACTAATCCAAGGTTTAATTATATTTTAAAATTAATCCCCATGACATAATAATTTCCACAATAACACATTAAAGCAAATACCAGTTTAAATAATTCGTTCAACCCATAAAAATAATACCCTTCTTTTACACAATAATACAATTTAACCTTTAAACTATAATACAGTAAGGGGAATTACATGTTAACTAGCAAAATAAAATAATCAAAATTTCCTCTTGAATAATTTACAATTATTATATTTAATAGTCAAATAAATTACAATTGTTATTATTCAATAAATTAAATAAATTAAATATAATTAATATGTTTATTAAATTAAACACTCATAATAAAAAATAACATAATTAATATATATATATATATATTTAATTTTACATATATATATATATATAATTATAAAAATAATTGCTTAAAAATTTACTCTTCTGTCTGAATTGCACGTACACCCATACATACATATATATATATATATAATACGAATTTTAGATTTAAATATTCATATTAAAAAGAATTAAGATTTAATATACATATTAAAATGAATTAAGAATTTTAAATAACAATAAACACAAAATAAAAATAAAATTCTAAATTCATAGAATAAAAGGGAAACCCCTGCAATCGACTGGCTGGGTCGGCGATCATGCCAGCTAGCCCTACGGACGTCATGCTCCTTAGATCGGCTGCTAGCCCCACGCGACTGGCTGCAGTATTCTTACCGCGATCGGGCTAGCAATGAGGCGACCGGAAGCACTTCCCATCGCTGGGACTGTCACCTCCGGTTCGCCCCTAAAACAATTTTTTTATTTTTATTTTTTATTTTTTATTTTTTTTTATAAAAACAAATTTCTTGATTTCATTACCTCCTTATTTTTATAAAAACATATATATTTTTTTGAACGCTGAAAAGACAATACCTAAATTCATTCTACCAAGATAGTGACACATGGATTTTTTTGAAAATCCAAATTTAAATAAATTCTTTAAAAACAAAACAAAATGATTTCAATAAAAGAAGTACAAAGAAGTACATATTGTTTTATATTTAATATATATATTTTTCAATGAATATATATATATAAATATGTAAATAAGGTTATATAAACACAGTTAATTTAATCTTCTGTATAAAATACATAATATCATTTATTTAAATAACATATTAAAGATATTTATAAAAATAACATTTCATATTTATTCAAATACAAGGATTGATCGTTTCCTCAGAAAATAAGCGAGAAATTGGGCAGAATTCGACAGGGTTCCTTTTCAGTTTTCTTGCAAAATAAGATTTCTAATCTCAACATGCATTTTATTTTCAAAAGAAAAACCTATTTGTTCATTCATTTTCTAATCGAAGGAAATCGTTTAAATTTAAATCACAGACAGATTCTTTTTGTTTATTTGCCACACAAATTCATTCAAATCATATCTTTTATTTATTTATTTTGCAGATTTAGAAAATCAAAGGTAGAGACGGGAACCTGGAGTCCTGCGCTTCTTTGAGAATCTGAAGAAGTTGGTTCCTGACGGCCTTTACGAATAGCTCCTCTTTCTTGCTTCGAATCTCCTCCGAGTCACCGTGCTCAAATCTCGAACCCCGTCCTTTTTTCAGAAGACTCCAAAAAAACTAGTAATAGATTTCCAAACCCTTTCTATATCTCTCTTCCCTTTAGCAAAAAGGTCAAAAAACCCATATTCTCTTCAGATTCCAAAATACAGAATAACTTGTGCAACTTTCTCAATCCCTAATCTTCTGTGTGTGAAAACTTACAAAATTTTCAAATTAATTAAAAGATAATATCCCTCTTTTCTCAAAAACTCTAAAAATCAAGAATAAAAGAAAATTCATTCTTTAAAAGCCAGCTTTTTAATTAGATCTATATTCTCATTGGCGCACACAGTCTTTTTATTCTTTTATTTGTTTTATTGTTTTAATTTCTATTTTTGAAACTTTTCTTGCACAACACATCACTTATTTAATTTAAATAAATTATTTTAATAATTATCCTCCACCAGATAATAATTGATTAAAATAAATAAAACACATTTAATATATAATTACCATTTAATTGTAATATATGATTTTCAAAATAATTAAATCATTTAAATATTCAAATATAATTTGAATCTAACATTACAACAACTAATTACTTCCATCATCCAAAATCGATTACACCACAACAAATAGCATACCAACATTAAAATAAATAATTTATTTCAATCATTAAGATAAATCATATCTATAAATGCCCTCATAACTAAAAATAAGACAAAACACATAACACGACACACAATGACAACAATTACACACAAATCAACTATACCAAACAAATGAGACGACCTGACATCATGGAACGGGAGGACTTCATCGTCACCTCTGTATCAACATTTATCCGTTGGGTTATTTGGTGCTCGCCCTGAACTGCCGAAGCAGGTGGAATCGAGACTTGTACCTGCAGTCCTGCATACAAACAAAGTTGTGTACATGTGCATATATACATATATATCAAAGCATTAAATCAAAATACTGCATTGTGAGAAGGAATCGCAACATAACAGGGCACTCGCGAACGAGTGATGCTATATTGTCCTTTGTCACACCTATTCTAACAATTATAACATAATCAATGAATTACATTTCTAACTAACAATCGTCTCATAACATATTAAATTAAATCACTGCATCATATCATAATTCAGAAAATCAACTAATATAACCAACCATACTGTCATACGAAATAATCATGTCCATAATGAAACAATAGCATCATCTAACGTCTAACTAACCAAATCAAACAATATCATCATCGTCACACGTAGCAAACAACCGCATTGAAAAATACTAAATCCTACCAGTAAGAGGAGGGGTATTACATCCTCCCCCTCTTAAAATCGGCTTACTCCTGGAAGCCGGTAAACAAAAGGAAATAAGATTCCCTAATACGGGAGGCATCCTCACACGCCAAGATGGTGAACTAATCACCATTAGAAACTAGAATCAAGCTCACACATAAGAGTAACAAATAATATTAATAAGTATTAGTAACATGGGGGTATTACATCCTCCCCCCCAAGGATATGGCTTACTCTAGGAAGCCATTAAATAGATAAGAGTAAGCACACAACAAACATGCAGAGATCACGCCAAAAACCACACACATAACTCACATCACTGGAAACCACATCACACAATGACACAAGGGTTCATAGTGCATCCCTGACAGGAAGGATATCGGTGCATTGCGCACTACACCGAGGGTCCTATCCTTTCCCATCAACTTCCTACACCATTGCCCTGAGACCGGCTAACGGAAGAAACTTAGGTTCACAACAAACGCAACAAAAATATGAAACTCTAGACTCTAGGGTCTAAACGCAAGGTTACATAGTGAGCACACATAGTGCCCAGTGTATGAACCTAGGCTCTGATACCAAGTTGTAACGCCCGTCGTGCAAACCCCAGAGAACACACACATAACGCGAATATTTTTTTTTTTAAATAATAAAAGTAACATGTAACAACATTAAACCAAAAGCATATAGCATAACACATAACATTAATACACTTGGTTCTCTGGGGCACGCGAGGTTACATTGCAACCACAAAACAAAATAAAGATAACGAAAACAACGTAACCATTTAATTTATGAAAACCATATACAATGATACAACTGATAGCCATGATGCGAGTATGAAACATCACATAATTACATCCATGATAAATCATTTAACAAGATCCAAATCAACCTAACTATTACATCATTGAAATAATATTACATTACAATTTCCTTTGATACATGAATTACATAGAAATTTCCCAACATAGGGATTGATACAAGAATGATGAACATGAAGTACATCTGATCATTGGAACATTTGCACTGCGGAAAGCTAAGAAGACAAGACGCTGATGGGGAACCCAACGGGTGCGGAGCACGTTCCACCCAACCATGTGAATTACAAGTAACTCACCCCCCGTGCTCAGAGGTGACGAGGAAGTGAACCCGACCATGAATGTCAACCGATTCAACAACAACATGATACAAAACAAGTACAACTCAAGCATGCAATGCACAACCAATAACGTTCACAGACCATGAGACAAGTTAAAAACCAAGAAACTCATCACAATAACATGAAGTACTATCAATTAACAATCATGAAACAAATTCACAAGAATTCAAAGAAACATCACAAAGAGATAACATCCAGAGGGAACAACACAAACAACAAGGGTGTCAAGTGGAGAGTGTCATCGCATAGCTCTCATGGGATTATCCTGGCCCTTCCTCCAACTGAGGCGCCGACACCCATCTATGGATATCCTGGCCCTTCCTCCCAACTGAGGCGCCGGCACCATAGGGTAGCTAATGCGGAGCCAATAGTCTCTCATGCGGACAAGACTATGACTATGCCGACCACGGCCTTCTCAGTCTATCACTAGTCTAAGGTAGCCCTAATGCATAGCCGAGGAATCCAATGTTTTATTATCTTGTGTTTTTAAACTACCCAACCCCCTAAATCTATTGTTTAGGTTATCACTTGTTTAGCTTACTCATTCGTGGGTTATCCTGAGCCCTTCCTCATCTTGAGGCACCGGCGCCCACGAAGAGCCACTCTCCCTCCTATGACCCCTAACATATCTCAAAATAGGCAAGGGTTGAACTAACAATAATAAAGCATAAACCAATATAAATACACGAGGCATTAACCCTCTCCCGATTACTCAAAGTCAAAAGTCTTACCAAATTGTTCAACCCTTCCTAACATAAAACCAATATGCTCAAAAGCATATACAAGAGGAGAATAAAACTCTAAAACAACAAACCTCTGGAACAAGGTTTTCACACTTTGACAACAGGGTTCCCACATTACGAGTGAAGAATTTACAACCATAAAGAAAGGAAGACAATAACAAGACTGCATGATTTCATAGCTAAAGGAAAACGACTCACTCGATTTCATAACCAAAACCACAAATTAACTCAATTTCATAAACCTTCATATTACATCCAGAGTGCTAAACTAATCCAAGGTTTAATTATATTTTAAAATTAATCCCCATGACATAATAATTTCCACAATAACACATTAAAGCAAATACCAGTTTAAATAATTCGTTCAACCCATAAAAATAATACCCTTCTTTTACACAATAATATGATTTAACCTTTAAACTATAATACAGTAAGAGGAATTACATGTTAACTAGCAAAATAAAATAATCAAAATTTCCTCTTGAATAATTTACAATTATTATATTTAATAGTCAAATAAATTACAATTGTTATTATTCAATAAATTAAATAAATTAAATATAATTAATATGTTTATTAAATTAAACACTCATAATAAAAAATAACATAATTAATATATATATATATATATAAAATATAATTATAAAAATAATTGCTTAAAAATGTACTCTTCTGTCTGAATTGCACGTACACCCATACATACATATATATATATATATAATACGAATTTTAGATGTAAATATTCATATTAAAAAATAATTAAGATTTAATTTACATATTAAAACGAATTAAGAATTTTAAATAACAATAAACATAAAATAAAATAAAATTTAAATTCATAGAATAGGAAACCCCACGAGGAGAATGCTTGTGGCACGGTCGAAATTTGTATAGCAGGTCAAAAGAATTGCTTGCTTCTGAGAAGCCAGGTCCTACAGTCTTTGTGGCTTGATCCTTTCCAAAGGAATTTTATCGCGGAATCCCCTGGAAACTGCTAGTCACGTGGCGTGAAGGAAACACTTCATCGCGAGGGGACCAATCTTCGAGACCCCTCACGAGGGTTGACCCCCTAAAACCAATTTTTATTTTTTTTTTTATTTGTTTTATTTTTTATTTTTTTTATAAAACAAATTTCGATTTACAATTTTATTTTATAAAAACATATAAAAATATTTTTTTTTTTGAAATGCGGAAAAGACACGAAATTCATTCGCCCAGTATAGGACATGGATTTTTTTTGAAAATCCAAATTTAAATAAATTTTTAAAACAAAACAAAATGATTTCAATAAAAGAAGTACAAAGATATACATATACGATATTTAATATATATATTTTTCAATGAATATATATATATATAAATATGTAAATAAGGTTATATAAACACAGTTAATTTAATCTTCTGTATAAAATACATAATATCATTTATTTAAATAACATATTAAAGATATTTATAAAAATAACATTTCATATTTATTCAAATACAAGGATTGATCGTTTCCTCAGAAAATAAGCGAGAAATTGGGCAGAATTCGACAGGGTTCCTTTTCAGTTTTCTTGCAAAATAAGATTTCTAATCTCAACATGCATTTTATTTTCAAAAGAAAAACCTATTTGTTCATTCATTTTCTAATCGAAGGAAATCGTTTAAATTTAAATCACAGACAGATTCTTTTTGTTTATTTGCCACACAAATTCATTCAAATCATATCTTTTATTTATTTATTTTGCAGATTCAGAAAATCAAAGGTAGAGACAGGAACCTGGAGTCCTGCGCTTCTTTGAGAATATGAAGAAGTTGGTTCCTGACGGCCTTTACGAATAGCTCCTCTTTCTTGCTTCGAATCTCCTCCGAGTCACCGTGCTCAAATCTCGAACCCCGTCCTTTTTTCAGAAGACTCCAAAAAAACTAGTAATATATTTCCAAACCCTTTCTATATCTCTCTTCCCTTTAGCAAAAAGGTCAAAAAACCCATATTCTCTTCAGATTCCAAAATACAGAATAACTTGTGCAACTTTCTCAATCCCTAATCTTCTGTGTGTGAAAACTTACAAAAATTCTGAATTAATTAAAAGATAATATCCCTCTTTTCTCAAAAACTCTAAAAATCAAGAATAAAAGAAAATTCATTCTTTAAAAGCCAGCTTTTTAATTAGATCTATATTCTCATTGGCTCACACAGTCTTTTTATTCTTTTATTTGTTTTATTGTTTTAATTTCTATTTTTGCAACTTTTCTTGCACAACACATTACTTATTTAATTTAAATAAATTATTTTAATAATTATCCTCCACCAGATAATAATTGATTAAAATAATTAAAACACATTTAATATATAATTACCATTTAATTGTAATATATGATTTTCAAAATAATTAAATCATTTAAATATTCGAATATAATTTGAATCTAACATTACAACAACTAATTACTTCCATCATCCAAAATCGATTACACCACAACAAATAGTGTACCAACATTAAAATAATAATTTATTTCAATCATTAAGATAAATCATAACTATAAATGCCCTCATAACTAAAAATAAGACAAAACACATAACACGACACACAATGACGACAATTACACACAAATAAACTATACCAAACAAATGAGACGACCTGACATCATGGAACAGGAGGACTTCATCGTCACCTCTGTGTGTATCGAAACTTGTTGTTTATCCGTTTATTTGAATTGCTTTCGCCGTCACAAAGGCGAGGTGGAATCCGAAGACGGCCACTGCTGATCCTTGCGCCAAGCGAAGTTATTGTACATGTGCATATATACATAACATCAAAGCATTAAATCAAAATACTGCATTGTGAGAAGGAATCGCAACATAACAGGGCACTCGCGAACGAGTGATGCTATATTGTCCTTCGTCACACCTATTCTAGCAATTATAACATAATCAATGAATTACATTTCTAACTAACAATTGTCTCATAACATATTAAATTAAATCACTGCATCATATCATAATTCAGAAAATCAACTAATATAACCAACCATATTGTCATACGAAATAATCATGTCCATAATGAAACAATAGCATCATCTAACGTCTAACTAACAAAATCAAACAATATCATCATTGTCACACATAGCAAATAAACGCATTAAAAAAAAAAATACTAAATCCAAACAATAAGGGGAGGGGTATTACATCCTCCCCCTCATAAAATCAGCCTACTCCTGGAAGCCGATTAACAAAAGAAATAAGACTCCCCAAATACAGGAGGCATCCTCACACGCCAAGACGGTGAACTAATCACCAAAAGAAAGTGGAATCAAGCTCACACATAAGAGTAAGAAATAATAATACAAGTATTAGTAACATGGGGGTATTACATCCTCCCCCCCAAGGATATGGCTTACTCCAGGAAGCCATTAAATAGATAAGAGTAAGCACACAACAAACATGCAGAGATCACGCCAAAAATCACACACCTAACTCACATCACTGGAAACCACATCACATAATGACACCAGGGTCCATAGTGCATCCCTGATAGGAAGGATATCGGTGCATTGCGCACTACACCGAGGGTCCTATCCTTTCCATCAGTTTCCTGCACCATTGCCCTGAGACCGACTAACGGAAGAAACTTAGGTTCACAACAAACATAACAAAACAAATGAAACTCTAGACTCTAGGGACAAAATGCAAGGTTACATAGTGAGCACACATAGTGCCCAGTGTATGAACCTACGCTCTGATACCAAGTTGTAATGCCCGTCGTGCAAACCCCAGAGAACACACACAAAGCAAGTAATTTTTTTTTTAAAACAATTACGTTAAACATGTAATAACACTTAACCATAATCACATTGCACATTACATAACATTAACACACTTAGTTCTCTGGGGCACACGAGGTTACATCGCAAAAAAACTAAACATAAATAAAGATAACGATCACAACATAACCATTAACTTTATAATAATCATGAACAATGATACATCCAATAAACGTGATGCGATAACAATAAGCATCACATAATACATCCATGATAACTCTCCCTTAAAAGAGTTACAAATGAGCCTAACTATTACATCATCATTATAATATTACATTACAATTTTCCTTGACATATGAATTACATTGGATTTCCCAACATGGGGATTGATACAAGAATTACAATAAACTCCCAAACATGAGGGATGATACAAATACAATGATATCTGAAATACAAGGTGAATATTGGTACAACTCCAACTGTGGAAATGCTGAGAAGACAAGATGTTGATGGGGAACCCAACGGGTGCGGAGCACGTTCCACCCAACCATGTGAATTACAAGTAACTCACCCCCCGTGCTCAGAGGTGACGAGGAAGTGAACCCGACCACGAATGTCAAACTGACTCAATCAACAACATAGAATCAAACAAGTACAACTCAAGGCATACAATGAACAACCATCAACGTTCACAATCACTTAACAAGATAACAATATGAAACTCACCACAATTAAACAAAGTATCACCAAATGCACAAGTGACTAAATAGAACCATAAACCAAATTCACAAGAATCAGAACTTCATAAAGATCACAATATCCAGAAGCAACTACAAACAAAGCACCAGGGTGTCAAGTGGAGAGGGTCATCGCATAGCTCTCATGGGATCTCTTGGCACTTCCTCCAACTGAGGCGTCGGCACCCATCTATGAATTCCCTAGCCCTCAAAAACAACATAAGATACAATATCCAGAGGCAACTACAAAACAGAACAAGGGTGTCTAGTGGAGAGTGTCATCGCATAGCTCCCATGGGATTCTCCTGGCCCTTCCTCCAACTGAGGCGCCGGCACCCATCTATGGATCTCCTGGACCTTCCTCCTAACTGAGGCGCCGGAACCATAGGGTAGCTAATGCGGAGCCAATAATCTCTCATGAAGATGAGACTATGGCTTTGCCAACCACGGCCTTCTCAGTCTATCACTAGTCTATGGTAGCCCTAATGCATAGACGAGGAATCCAGTGTTTTATTATCTTGTGTTTTTAAACTACCCAACCCCCTAAATTCTATTATTTAGGTTATCACTTGTTTAACTACTCTTTCGTGGGTTATCCTGAGCCCTTCCTCATCCTGAGGTGCCAGCGCCCACGAAGAGCCACTCTCCCTAAGACCCTTAACATAAACCAAACTAGGCAAGGATTGTACCGTGATAGATAAAACAAATAATCTCAAGCCCAGATCACGCGAGGCATTAACCATCTCGCTAAAAACACATAATGAAGTCTCAACAATTCATGTACAACCCTTTTAAAATCATAATATCAAAACTCTTGCCATATCAAGGGGGCATAAAGAGAGAACATCAACTGACAATAATCTCTAGCCTCTGGAAGCCAAAAGAATGACAATCCCCAAACAAGGGAAAAATGAAGCAACAATAGTAGTCAACCGATTCTCACTCAACTTAAATCAACCCAAACAATCAACACAACAAAACATCAAACCAACCACAATTAATCAAGATCAAATTAAGTTCCAAATCAAATCTAAATCTAGAAACAACCATCTGGGCATCTAAGGGAGACCTCAATTTTCTCCTCTCAAGATACCATTACAGTTGACACACAAATTACCTTCAGCAAATTCAATAGACATGACAACATGTAGCCATTAACAAACCACATTCACAATTCAAAAACCAAACCACTCGAACAATCAATTCATTCGTACTCACAAGAGTTCTAAGTACCTATCTATACAAAGGACTTACGAATCAATGGTAAAAAGAGTATAAGGAAAACAAGTTTCAAGAGATTGTCTATCTTCATTTATTTACATTGCCCTTTTTACTAACAAGCCATACATGACAATCATGATCACAATCACAGACAAACTCATGAATAAGCACCTCAACTATCATATAATTACCACAAGACCAACATTCAAATCATATTCCAAACATAACCTCCAAAACAAGCAACAATCAACAATTTAATCAAATCTTCTAATTTTCACTACTTCACGTCAATATTCAAATTAATTCACTATACAACTCTTTTACTTATAGTAGCAAGGATGTTCACTTGAATAGCAATTATTCAATCAAAATTAGTTAAAGAAAACTAAGGAACATATTTTACCATTATCCCACTATGCTCATTACGAGTCATTCAATAGCAATCAAATTAGATTCCCAAAAGGTATATAAAATAATTTAATTCATCCAAACTAAATACCCACTTATTAGTGAATCTATCAAAAATCAAAACAATCTTAACTCACTAACACCAACCCAAGATGATAAATCCTAAGAGCTTTTAAATAATCAATTACACCTTATGCTTTTCTCATTTACAATTTCTTTTATAATAATCCCTGAGGTATATATATATATATATATAATTATTTATAACAAAATAAATTTTATTATACTAAAAATCACTTGCATTTTATTTCTACACCTTAACTAAATTGGTTTCCTTTAACTACACAAAGATACCTTTTTTCATAATTACCCAATTGAACAAAAAACGACAAATATAAAATATATGAAACTATATTTATTTATTTTATTTTATTTTGTATACAAATTTACACGACTTATTTGCATATATATTTAATTTTACATTTATATATATATATATATATAATATAATTATAAAAATAATTGCTTAAAAATGTACTCTTCTGTCTGAATTGCACATACACCCATACATACATATATATATATATATATAATATGAATTTTAGATTTAAATATTCATATTAAAAAGAATTAAGATTTAATTTACATATTAAAACGAATTAAGAATTTTAAATAACAATAAACATAAAATAAAATAAAATTTAAATTCATAGAATAAAGGGGAAACCGCCTAGTACTGACTGCGCGCGGTCCAAGGACTGGCGTAGCAGTCCAAAGGACTGCCGCTACAGCAGTCCTACGGACTGTTGTGACAGTCCTTAGGGACTGTCCTTGATCCTGGTTGTCATGATACCTACAGTTTCTTGTGGCCCAGGTCCTTAGGAATCGCCCGTCACCGTGGCTGACTGAGCACTTCCCATCGCGGGGACCAATGCCGGGCCTTCGGGTTCGGCCCCCTAAAAACAATTTTTTATTTTTTAATTTTTTTTTTATAAAACAAATTTCGATTTACAATTTTATTTTATAAAAACATATATATTTTTTTTTTGAAAAGCGGAAAAGACACGAAATTCATTCGCCCAGTATAGGACATGGATTTTTTTTGAAAATCCAAATTTAAATAAATTTTTAAAACAAAACAAAACGATTCCAATAAAAGAAATACAAAGATATACGTATACGATATTTAATATATATATATTTTTCAATGAATATATATATATAAATAAGGTTATATAAATACAGTTAATTTAATCTTCTGTATAAAATGTAGAATATCATTTATTTAAAATACATATTAAAGATATTTATAAAACTAACATTTCATGTTTATTCAAATATAAGGATTGATCGTTTCCTCAGAAAATAAGAAATTGGAGGAATTCAATAGGGTTCCTTTTGAGTTTTCTTGCAAAATAAGATTTCCTAATCTCAACAGCCATTTTATTTTTCAAAAGAAAAACCTATTTGTTTCATTCATTTTTTCTAATGAAGGAAATCTTTTAAATTTAAATCCTTGAATGATTCTTTTGTTTGTTGCCACACAAATTCATTCAAATCATATCTTTTATTTATTTATTTTGCAGTTGGTCGGAAAATCAAAGGTAGAGAGGCGAGAGACACAGTCACCTGTAGCTTCTTTGAGAATCACGAAGTTGGTTCTGACTGACCTTCTGAATGGCTCCTCTTTCTTGCTTGAATCTCCTCTGGGTCACCGTGCTCAAATCTCGAACCCCGTCTTTTTTTTTCAGAAGACTCCAAAAAAAAAAACTAGTAATAGATTTCCAAACCCTTTCTATATCTCTCTTCCCTTTAGCAAAAAGGTCAAAAAACCCATATTCTCTTCAGATTCAAAATACAGAATAACTTGTGCAACTTTCTCAATCCCTAATCTTCTGTGTGTGAAAACTTACAAAAATTCTGAATTCATTAAAAGATAATATCCCTCTTTTCTCAAAAACTCTAAAAATCAAGAATAAAAGAAAATTCATTCTTTAAAAGCCAACTTTTTAATTAGATCTGTATTCTCATTGGCTCACACAGTCTTTTTATTCTTTTATTTGTTTTATTGTTTTAATTTCTATTTTTGCAACTTTTCTTGCACAACACATTACTTATTTAATTTAAATAAATTATTTTAATAATTATCCTCCACCAGATAATAATTGATTAAAATAATTAAAACACATTTAATATATAATTACCATTTAATTGTAATATATGATTTTCAAAATAATTAAATCATTTAAATATTCGAATATAATTTGAATCTAACATTACAACAACTAATTACTTCCATCATCCAAAATCGATTACACCACAACAAATAGCGTACCAACATTAAAATAATAATTTATTTCAATCATTAAGATAAATCATAACTATAAATGCCCTCATAACTAAAAATAAGACAAAACACATAACACGACACACAATGACGACAATTACACACAAATCAACTATACCAAACAAATGAGACGACCTGACATCATGGAACGGGAGGACTTCATCGTCACCTCTGTATCAACATTTATCCGTTGGGTTATTTGGTGCTCGCCCTGTCCTGCCGAAGTAGGTGGAATCGAGACGTGTACCTGCAGTCCTGCATACAAACGAAGTTGTGTACATGTGCATATATACATATATATCAAAGCATTAAATCAAAATACTGCATTGTGAGAAGGAATCGCAACATAACAGGGCACTCGTGAACGAGTGATGCTATATTGTCCTTCGTCACACCTATTCTAACAATTATAACATGTCGATGAATTACATTTCTAACTAACAATCGTCTCATAACGTATTAAATTAAATCCTTTGCATCATCATGAATTGGAAAATCAACTAATATAACCAACCATCTTGTCATCACGAAATAATCATGTCCATAATAGAGCAATAGCATCATCTAGCATCTAACTAACAAAATCAAACAATATCATCATTTGTCACACGTAGCAAATAAGCATTAAAAAAATACTAAATCCAAATATAATAGGGGAGGGTAATGCGGTTTGTAATTTAACAATTCAATAATAATAATAATAGAAGATTTCTTTCTATTTTATTATTTCCACTATAACTAAATTATGTTTTTATTTTAACTAGAAAAAGAAACAGAATGTTTTCTGACAAAATTAAATAATTACTGGAACAGTTAAATTAGTGGAATTTGAATAAATAAGTTAATAAATATATATATATATATAAATATATATATATATATAAATATATATATATATAAATATATATATATACATATATATATTTATAAAAGTAAATTCGCACAGTAAATAAAAATAGAAATTTGTGTTTTACAAAAGTAAACATATACAAATTTGAATGGGGAAATTTTAACCCCAAATAAATGCACGAAAATAACCGCCGGCCGTGGGCAGTTTATAGACTATTCACGGTAGTCTGGAGGACTGCTGTGGATAGTCCACAGACTGTCACATGGTACCGGTTGGCGGGGTGGTGGGTACGACCGAGGCCAAACCACCACACAGCCACAATTTTATATTACCAAACAAAATATTATGAACATCACCGATGGGAGAATAATGAGATTCGATGAATTCAAATTTTCATTCCAAATTTACATATATATAAATATGTATGTGTATATATATATATTTATATATATCAATACATATATATATATATACATATATATATGCATATATATATACATATATATATGCATATATATATATATATATATATACACTGGAATCTGAATATTTCAAAATCAGGGAAAAATAAACAATGTACTCTGTACAAGAGGAATATTTTATAACATACATGCATAACCAGAATATCACAATCCCATAAATTCATTGAAAGGAAAATGCTCTTTAAACATATATGTATTTTTTTAAAAATGAAACAACATAAATACTGTTCATTTTCAGATTTCAAACAAAATCCCTTTTCAATAAACAATAGCCCAGAACCCCTCAGAAATTCCATTTTAACAATTAACAATCCCAATTCCTGGTTAAATTTTCATTGATTAAACAATAACCCAATCGATTTTCTTTCCACAAACTTTTTATTTCCAACCCTAGATGAAAATTTCATACACAGAGAAACAATTCCTATTTTAACAGAGAATAAATAATTAAAATGAAAAGAACCTGGCATCCTGTGCTTGAAGAAAATAGTAGAAGCTTTATCCCTCTTGCTGAACTAATTCCTTGTTGCCGATCTATCCCAGCAACAGATCCAAATCCTTCTTCCTCTTCAATAATTTCTCCAGAAAACATAAAAAGAAACCAAAGACAGAAAATGGTTGAAAGGAAAATTTCTCCAACATTCAAAACAATCCCCTTTTCCAACAAAGAAAACCCCCTTAATAAAATCAATATCCAGGAAACCCTTTCAATTTCCTCTTCCCGTGAATACCAGAAGTCACATCTCAAGAAATAAATCAAAATAGTTATTAATCCCTTTAATTCCTTTTGTTTCCTTTTCATGTATTTACATTTCATTTTCTTTTATCATGCATTTGATTAAAATTAAATAAATTTAAATCCACAAAATTGAACTTTTATATAATCATCATCTCCACAATACTTTATTAAATAAATAAAATCAACCATTTGTAAGATTCAAAATAAATGTAATATTTTTACCACTACTACTAATATTTATCTATTGCTTTATTTATTTACTATTTTATGTTTTTATTTTATTAATTGTTTAATTATTTAAATCACAACAATAAACCATACACCACATTAGATAAATCATAAAATCACAATAATATACAAAGACCAATGCAACACCATAATGACTATGACCAAGACGCACAAACCAATAAGGTACAAGACTGTTGACACCTTGGAATGGAGTTACTTCCATGTCACCTTTGTTCAACTTCCTACCGTTGGGTTGGTACAATGCTCGCCCAGACCTATCGAAATAGGTGGAATCGAGTCTTATTCTTGCAAAGCCTACATCCAACAAGGTGATATACAATATACATACATATAATCAATTACAAAGCATCATGAGAAGGATTTGTAGTGTAGCAGGGCGCTCACGAACGAGTGATGCTACCTGTTCCCTCACCAATCATATCATCATCTAATGCATTATAAATTTACATTAATTTGCATCACATCATAAATTACTATTCTCTAGTCTACTGCATGCCAAATAACTCCATCAAAACGATCATAATAAAATGTCATCATAATATCCATGGCATCATAAGAGTATTATAAACAGTAACAATCTAAGCTACCACAACATAATATCAATAGTATCATCAAAACCACAATGTGCCAAACAAAACCACAAAGAATGTCAAAAACAA
>VDFB02183395.1:0-25742 GCA_007258455.2 Sequoia sempervirens
CTCATCAATCACACCCTTTACCATTTCTTATGTAGGTTTGAGCCTTGATGGGGCATCTAGATCCCTATGTGTAGCTTTGTATAAATTGTTTAGTACGTGGAAGGTGGATTGCCATCCCTTTTGGAGTTCTTCAAGGATGGGGGAGTCAGTAAGAGGGAGAGAGTAAGAGGGAGTGGGAGAGAGTGTGAGAGGGTGGGAGAGAGGGTGGGAGAGAGTGGGAGAGAGGGTGGAAAAGAGTGGGAGAGAGTGGGGGAGAGAGGCAGGAAGAGAGTGGGAGAGAGTGGGAGAGAGTACGAGGGAGTGGGAGAGAGTGTGAGAGGGTGGGAGAGAGAGGGAGAGAGTGAAAGTGTGGTTGATCAAGAAATTAGACAAGCTTTCAGATTGAAGGACCCAAGCTCTTTTTAGTTCCATCACTACCCATAACCCTAAACCCTAAACCATTAACCCTTAACCCTTAAACCCCAAACCCTTAAACCCTCTACCCTCTATCTCTCTCAAGTCTCTCCCTCTACCCCTCTCCCTCTCTCAGGTCTCTCTGCTCAAGTCTCTCCCTCCTACCCCTTCTCCCTCTCTTAGGTCTTTCTCTCACTCACTCACTCCCTCTCTTAGATCTTTCTCTCCCCTACTCCCTCCCTCTCTCTATCTCTCTCAACTATCTTCAATATCCTACCCCCTCTCCCTCTCTTAGGTCTCTCTCTCACTCACTCACTCCCTCTATCTCTATCCCCTCCACCCTTAACCTTAAACCCTTAAACCATCTACCCTCTACCATTAGCCCTCCCTCCCTCTATCTCTCTCCCACTCCCTCCTCTCTCTCTCTCAAGTCTCTCCCTCCTAGCACCACTCCCTCTCTGAGGTCTCTCTCTCACTCATTCACTCTATCCCAAGTCTCGCCCTCCTACCCCTTCTCCCTCTCTTAGGTCTTTCTCTCACTCACTCACTCCCTCTATCTCTTGATCCCCTCCATATCCTTAAACTCTAAACCCTTAAACCCTCTACCCTCTACCCTTAACCCTCCCTCCTTCTATTTGTCTCCCACTCCCTCCCTCTTTCCCTCTTTCCATCTTCAATCTTCATATTATGTTTCTTTGCCTTCTAATTTTGCATTTTAAATGAAAAAACTTGGGTTTACACCTTATTTAAGTCATTTAATCCTTGATTTTTGTCTCCAATAGATTTATTTAAAACTATAGACACCATCCAATTGAGCACAATATTGGGAATCAATGTGAATGAATCTCATCAAGAAATTAGACAAGATTTGAGATTGAAGGACCCAAGCTCTTTGTAGGTTTTCAATGAAGATTTAATTAGCCACTAATAGGAACAATAAGAAAAATAGAGATAGAGGGAAAATAAGATTCAACTATTGGTCCATTTTTGTTCAATATAAGTTGTATTTTAAATCATTATGTGTTGTTTTTATAACAAGAAATAGATTTTATACTTCAACTATTACTCCATATGTGTTGTTTTTATAAAATAGAACACTTAGAACAAAAATTTGAAGTTCCATCACTACCCATAAGGGTAGAGGGTAGAAGGTTTAGGGTTTAGGGTTAAGGGGAGAGAGATAGAGGGAGTGAGTGAGTCAGAGAGAGACCTAAGGGAGGGAGAGGGGGTAGGATATTGAAGATAGTTGAGAGAGATAGAGAGAGGGAGCGAGTGGGGGAGAGAGACTAAGAGGGAGTGAGTGTGTGAGAGAAAGACCTAAGAGAGGGAGAAGGGGTAGGAGGGAGAGACTTGAGAGAGAGACCTGAGAGAGGGAGAGGGGGTAGGAGGGAGAGACTTGAGAGAGAGAGAGGGTAGAGGGTTTAAGGGTTAAGGGTTAATGGTTTAGGGTTTAGGGTTTAGGGTTATGGGTACTAATGGAACTTCAAAGTTTTGTTCTGAGTGTTCTATTTTGTAAAAACAACACATATGGACTAATAGTTGAACACAATAAATGGACCAATAGTTGAACACTATAACTTATTGAAAATCTTTCAAATTTAATGGGAAAATACATGTTATCCAATGCTTGTACTGATGGAACTTCAAATTTTGTTCCTAATGTTTCACTCATGCCCTACCTTATGTCACTGGGCTTTCATGGTGTTGGAAAATTTCTTAGGGATGGGGTTTTAGCTTTGTCTTCATCTTAAACCCTTGTGTTTATGTAATCCCTTGGTCGGGATCTATTTCACGGTTACCTTTTTTGAAGGGTTTTAAAAACATCTTATGCCCATCGTTCTGTCTAGGCCTGGTCCCTTTGGTCTTAATATTTTATTTCCTTCGCGGGTTTTATTTTCCTAAGTCCTGGTTGGCCTTGTGCTGAACACTTTAAAAAAAACTTATGTCATTGTTTTCCATTTGCCTAGTAATGTCCCCTTTCCCTTTAATGAATGTTTTATTTTTCAGAAGGATGAAATTCAGCTAGTTGATCAAAATTCCTTCAAGATCAACTATTTCCCACCATCCTGTGATCGGGAATTGTAGGATGGTGATATCATGGGTGGGCGACATGTGTCCCATCTATGGATTAAATTTGCATGACTGTTCATCAAAGCTGTCCTTTGTCCGGAAGCCATTCCACATATCCTGAAGTGCTTTGGTTGATTCTGAAATCATGGGCGGCTGCCACATCGATTGTACAAGGTGGGGCCCGAGGAAATTTTCCATCCGCCTAGTAATGTCCCCTTTCGCTTTAATGAATGTTTTATTTTTCAGAAGGATGAAATTCGTGCTGCCATCGATCAAAATGCCTTCAAGATCAACGGTTGCCCGCCATCCTATGTTCGGGAATTGTAGGATGGCGATATCGTGGGCGGGCGACACGTGTCCCATATGTGGATCAAATTTGTGCGACTGTTCATCAACTATCCTTTGATCTGAGCCGTTCCCCACCATCCCGTGATGGTTGCTTTGGTTGATTACAAAATCACGGGCGGCTGCCACGTTGACTATACAAGGTGGGGCCCGAGGAAATTTTCCATCCGCCTAGTAATGTCCCCTTTCCCTTTAATGAATGTTTTATTTTTCAAAAGGATGAAATTCGTGCTGCCGTAGATCAAAATGACTTCAAGATCAACAGTTACCCACCATCCTGTGATCGGGAATTGTAGGATGGCGATATCGCGGGCAAGCGACATGTGTCCCATATGTGGATCAAATTTGCGTGACTGTTCATCAACTGTCCTTTGATCTGAGTCGTTCCCCGCCATCCCGTGATGGTTGCTTTGGTTGAGTGCGAAATCACGGGCGGCTGCCACGTCGACTATACAAGGTGGGGCTCGAGGAAATTTTCCATCCGCCTAGTAATGTCCCCTTTCCCTTTAAGGAATGTTTTATTTTTTAGAAGGATGAAATTCACGCTGCCGTCGATCAAAATGCCTTCAAGATCAACGGTTGCCCGCCATCCCGTGATCAGGAATTGTAGGATGGCAATATCACAGGCGGGCGACACGTGTCCCATATGTGGATCAAATATGTGTGACTGTTCATCAACTATCCTTTTATCTGAGTCGTTCCCCGCCATCTCGCGATGGGGCTTTGATTGATTGAAAAATCACAGGCGGCTGCCACGTCGACTGTACAAGGTGGGGCCCAAGGAAATTTTCCATCTGCCTAGTAATGTCCCCTTTTCCTTTAATGAATGTTTTATTTAATAATAGATATATAAAATGCGCCGAGAGATATCCTTCTGAAGGTTCCTATTCAATTTTTATAATAAAAGGAATTTGGTTGAAATTAGAAACCTCGAGGATATCATAATAAATGAATTTGAATTAATATATTTATAATTAATAATTTAATATCATAATAAATTAACCTTACTTTTAATAATTATAATAATAAAAGAAATCAAATTCATAATAGATTTAACCTTACTATTAATAATTAAAATAATCAAAATCAAAATCATAAGTTAACCTTAATGTTAATAATTATAATAATAATAAATTTGATTAATTTCTAATCAAGGTTAACTTATTATTAGGTTAAACTTAATTCACAATAAATTAATAATGATTAACTATACATAATTATATAGTTAAGTTATTAAGATTTAAGATTTAATTACAGTTAGGGTTCAATTAAGATTAGCTATAAGATTAAATTAATATTACTATTAAGGTTAGGGTCAAATTAGGGCTAGGGCACAACTACAATTACGGTTAGGGTTAAATTTTATCATAAGTTTTTAAATTAATATATTAAAACTAGCATACTATATTTAACAAATTAGTGTTAGGGTTAGGTTTAGGGTTGAAATAGAATTATGATTCAAGGTTATCATTAAGGTTTGATTACACTTATGATTGAAATGAGTGTTAGGTTTATAATTCATTTAGGGTTTATAATTAGGGTTAGGGTTGGGGTTAGTAGTAGTGTTCAGGTTATCATCACAAATATGTTTATCATCACAAATAGGAATTAGGGTTAGGGTTAGGGTTAGGGTTAGGGTTAAGGTTAGGGATAGGTTAGAGTTAAAATTGGGAATGGGGTTATTATTATGAATAGGTTAATCATCGTGAATAGGATGAGGGTTAGGGTTATGGTTATAGTTATGGTTACAGTTAGGGTTATCATCATAATGAAGTTCTTCATCATGAATAAGATTAGGGTTATGGTTATCATCACCAATAAGCTTATTAAACCCTAACCCTAATCCTATTCCTAATTCCCAAAGCGCTAACCACAATCCTAAACCTAACCTAACCTAACCCAAGAAAATTAATAAACCCTAACCTAATCAATCTAACCTAGCCATAACCCTAACATAAATGCTAGTCTAGCCTAACACTCATCCTAATCCTAGCCCTGGTGTAATACTTGCATTTCGAGATCTAATCCCAGTCCTGGCCCTAACCCTAGCTTGAGGGTTTCACAATGGCCTAAGTAAGGCTAAGAGCCACAACCCTAATCCTAATCTTGGCCCTAACCTAGATCTAACCCTAATCCTAATCTTAGCCTAAAACCTAGATCTAGCCCTAGCCCTAACCCTAACCCTAATCTAGCCCTAACCATAATCATAATCTTAATCACAATCCTAACCTAATTAAATCCTAGCCCTAATCCTAATCCTAACCCTAACCCTAACCCTAACACGCATCCTAATCCTAACCCTAACACTCATCCTAATCCTAACCTAATTATACATTGACTCTAATCCTAATCCCAATCCTAACCCTAACCCTAACCCTAACCCCAATTCTAACCCTAAATAAAACTACAAAACCTAACCCTAATCCTAATCTTAGCCCTAACTCTAAATCTAACCCTAATCCTAACCCTAACCCTAATCCTAACCCTAACCATAATCATAATCTTAATCACAATCCTAACCTAATTAAACCCTAACCCTAATCCTAATCCTAACCCTAACACTCATCCTAATCCTAACCTAATTATATCAACAATATTTAGTTAGGATTAGGGTTAGGGTTAAGGTTAAGAGATATAGTTAAGGTTAGGATTAGCTCTGGAGATATAGTTAGGGTTAGGGTTAGAGTTAATATATAGTTAGGGTTATGGTTAGAGTTAATATTACCATGAGAGACAAGGTTTGCATTAAAATTAGGGTTAGGGTTATATACATGTAATATCTTAAATAAATTATTTTTATATTTATATATTTTATATTAAATTATTATAATAATTAATATATTATAATATGATAGTATAATATTTATAGTTAAGGTTAGGGTTAGGTCTAGAGATATAGTTAGGGTTAGGGTTAGAGTTTAGGTTAGGATTAGGGCTATAGATATAGTTAGGGTTAGAAATATGGTTAACATTATGATGAGGGTCAGGGTTCACATCAAAATTTGGGTTAGGGTTAGCATTAAGATTAAGGTTACATTTAGGTTTGTTGTCAAGTTTAGGGTTAATATTTAATGTTAGGTTTAGGGTTAGCATGAATAATAGTTTAATAGGATTAGGTTTAGGATTAGCATTAGGATTAAGGTTACATTTAGTGTTTTATAACCCAGGGCCTAACACTAATGCTAGCCCTAACCTTAACCATAAGCCTATTTCTAACACCAATTCTTTCACTAACCCTAACCTTCAACCCTAACCCTAAATATTGTTCTTGGTTTATTGTTGTTATAGACAAGTTGGTATGATTTCAAATTTCAATGTGTACCCTCTTATATATGGGGAATTGAGATCAACAATGACACAAAACAATAATGAAATCACCTGATTGCTTTCCACCATATTCATGAAAATGTATGCATTTTTCAAGTCAATAGGCATCTTCATAAAGATACAAAGGTGAAGCATTGACCTTCCTAAAGATCTACCAATCTCAAAATTACCCCAACTATTTTTTAGCATTTAAGTACATATTGTATGCTAGATTAGGGAGGCATGTGTCGTGCTCATATTTATTGATGCAAAATAGGTCTCAAAGTCACAACTGAGGTAGAGTTAGTTATAGTTTTGTAGAAAATTTCAAGTGCCACATAGAGCTTGCAAAGATATTCCATTTTTTTAGGAAGATCATGCCATCAAATTTGGCACTTCATCAACATTTGTATCTTCATCAACATTAACAAAAGCAAAGGTATGTACTTGAATCCCTTGCATTTAAATTTTTCTATATATATAAATATTTTAATATTTTCCCTCAAATCCATAATATATATATTAGTGTGTATTTATTTATTGCAATAAACAATTAACCCAAGTAACACATTAAGAATTCTAAGGATTTGTGCTTGGAAAAAATGCATAACAAATTTATTTGTTGGATGTTGTGTTGTATAGTTTAGAAAAGCTCAAAATATGAATAGGATTTGAAGGCCATATAATATGGTAGCTTACAATGCAAAAGAAGGAAGGAAATCTATTATCAATTTTAATCTACAATTTAAAACCATATGAAAAATCACATGTACTATTATCTACAACTAATTCTTGACATATTAATTTTATAAAATACACATGTACCATACAATAAACTTCTCCCAAGAAAGAAACCCTAATGTACCTTGCATTATGGAGCTCAATTATCTAATATATTACTACTTAGTGAATCCTTTGTAAATAATTGTAAACTTATGACTCCATTAAGAATTTAATTGATTTTCTTGAATCAAAGCAAAAACATACACACAATTGAACAAATTCTCAAAAGAAGAATGACAACTTCATTAACATTTCATTCAAAATTAACTCAAATCCACATAAGGAGAGAAAATATATTAGAATTATACATTTATTCATGCTTATAAGTCATATCTACATACAAATTAAGATAATTTGCATATATTCATCCAAACTCAAAACAAGCATTCTATATTCTATTCGGCCCCAGCTTTAAGCCTAATGGCACCACAGATATCACTTCCTCATCGAGATAAATTCCCACCATATATCTCAACCTTCAAAACCTAGCTAGAGCTTCATCAGTTCTCTCCCTACAAATGAGCCTTGAATTCCTTTTATATGACAAGGGAGCAACAAGCTTCAGGCTCAAATGTAATTTCACCACAAATTTCATTTGAACAAAAATCTCCATTGCATTTGAATTTATTTCAAAACCACATGTTGGACTGCAAAACATTTATAGTGCATGGACTGGTGTAACGTAAAATAATAGGGGAACACAAATTGTCATCAAACTCCCCTTGTCCCTATCCATGCAAAAAATCCAGGCAACCAAATTGCCACGAAGGCACCATAGCAACTTCTTATTTACCCGCCACCATTCCCTTACCAACACTCTGACCCTTGTATACACGCCCGCTTCGAGTTGTTGCCCAATACGGTTCGAGTCAGTCTGCTTGGGGTTTTAATTTGAAAAAAATCTCATTTGCATTTGAATTTCCTTTCAAAACTTCCCACATGTTGAATCTGCAAAACATGGTGGCACACAAACTGGGGAAAGCTAGAAGAAAAGGGAACACAAATTGTCATCAAAATCCTGGCGCAGGAACTGGGGAAATCTAAAAGAAAAGGGAACACAAATTGTCATCAAACCCCCCTGTTCGCTATCCACACAAAAATTCTAGGAAACCAAATTGCCACGAAGGCACAACAACAACTTCTTATTTACCTACCACCATTCCCTTAGCAACACTCTGACCCTGGTATACACGCCCGCTTCTAGTTGTTTCCCAATACGGTAGACTCCCAACACTCTGACCCTGGTATACACGCCCGCTTCTAGTTGTTTCCCAATACAGTAGACTCTCAGCCTCGTCTCCTTTCTTGTCCTTGCCCAATATGGTTCTAGTCCGCCTGCTTGGGGTTTAACAGTTGATATGCCCACAGATATCATTTCCTCATCAGAGGGCAGACTGTGATTGAAGTGACTTAAATACCAACAATAGTCTAAGTCGGTCTCGGTTACATCATCAAAAATGTTGCTCATAAGGTCAATGGGCGAGTGTTGGCTACATCCAGAGCACACTGACTGCTTGCCTTTGTCATCTACCAGTTGAGCAGCAATGTACTGGAATTGCAACCTTCTACTACATCCAAAGCAGTAGAAGGTTGCAATTCGAGGACGTTGCTGCTCAACCAAGGCACCTTCCTGAATAGCAGGACTAAGCTTTTATGAGCTCAAACGAATAGACCTCCTTACTGATTTACTCATTTTCTCTTCTCAGACAAGCACTCAAACTTGATTAGACTGAACCCACAAAGTGCTCTAACTACTACAAGAATGACACTATTAGTAGTAAATTCCTCTTCTATTTATTGTGCGAGGTAATGGCAACCTTCATCAATGCTTAATAAACATGCATGTGCAAACAAGGCAATTTGGCGGCGTATGTACTGTCACCATTTAACTAGAGCTACATGAGAATCCAAAGATCACCCTTTATGATTGCCAACAATAACATCTTCACATAGATTGAGATCAACGTGTCTACACAAGCAAGGAATAATTCATTAATGCTTCACCAACCTTCATCTTCCTCTTGCCAGCTAGAACAACAGAGATTTACATTAGCTTTTGATCTTCATTATCGATCTAAAACCATGTGTTATGAGCTCAAGAGTGGAGATTCGGCCCAACATTCCATACATGACACACATTGGCCTTTTTCTGACCTCGCGCCAAATAACAAGGCGACACCTTAGGTCTGTGAGTTGGCGGGGTACGATCGAGATATTCTCCCATATCTTCGAATCTGAAAAACCTACACATTGCATGGTTAGTATTTAATGAAAGGCTTTCGCTAAGCCGTTGGTGACATGACCACTGGAGTTAATGGCTTAGGCTTACGTCACCGGATTAAAATTAAAACCCAACTTTGATTTTAATGCTTTATTTCCTCTGCAGGGTTTTATTTCCTAAGTCTCAGTTGGACCCATTAAATTCTTATCCCAACCCTTAACAAGAAACGCGATTAAGCTAAGGATTGTATTTGTTGTTATAACTTTAGTTCTAGAGAATTCTTAATTACCAATTCTTATTTGTGCATTTGTATATGAATCCAATTGAATGCCTTTCCATATCATTATGAAAAATTTTATTATTGCAACCCTAACTCTAACACTAATTAAACCTTGACCCTAACTTGATTGAACTCGTATTATAACCCTAACTCTAACACTAATTGAACTGTAATCATAACCCTAGGTATTGTTGAAACCTAACCCTAATTGTATCAAAACCCTAGAGAACTCTAATTGAACCCTAACCCTAAAATAGACAATAACCTTTACCTTAATTGAACCCTAACTCCAATCCTAGCCCTAATTTAAGACTACAACCTTCCTTAACACCCACCTTAATTAAACCCTTCTTATTGAATTATAAACCGCACTGGACCCAACCCAAATTGAATACTAATTGAACTCCAACACCGAAAGTGAATAGCAACCTTAATCAAACTCCAACCATAATCTTATTTGAATTTTGACCCTAATCATAACCATAATTCAACCCTAACCTTAATTGAACCCTAACCCTAAACATGAGTTCAATTAAGTTTAAGGATCAAATAAGGTTAGACTTTAATTAAAATTAGTTATAGGATTCTATTAGGATTAGGGTTGGGGTTGGGGTGAAGATTAAGGTTATAAGATAGAGCTTGGGGTTAGTGTTAGGGTTCAATTGGGGCAAGGGTTAGTATTAGGTTTAGGGTTATGGTTCAATTAGTGTTTCATTAATGTTAGTTTTAGAATCATAGTTATGTTTAGGGTTGGATATAAAATTAGAGTTAGGTTTGAAGTTAATTAGTGTTAGTTTTAGGTTGGGGTTATGGTTAGACTTATAATTAATGTTAGTATTGGGATTAGATTCTATCACTTTAATAAAAATAATCTTCTATAAATTCATTCAATTTTTTTTTGAAATTATACAATTTAAAATATTTTCAAATTTACGTATGTTGATATATGAAAGAGATAGCAAATCTAAACTCTATACAATTTATAGTTAACTTGACATTGTGTATAAAAAGGTTTAAGTTATGAATGGTATAATATAACAAGAGTTGCAGAGCAGCAAAGTTCCTGCCATAAAGTTTTAGAATAGTTTTGTTAGTATTTGTTGTGTATTGCAAAAGGCCTAGATCAAACATCTGAAATATCAATTGAACCCATATGCTTGTTTTGTTGATTGTAGATTAGTGGACAAAAGCATAGCAATATTCATTAGACCAAGACCACAAGGTAGAGGATTAATTGATGAAGTTATTCTTGAATCCTTTTCATAGGAAACATGACCAACTAATTGGTGTTCTTTTTTAGCACTAGGATCATACAAAAGTAGAAGCAATAGTTTTAATTTGCTATATATATTATTTTTTATTCAAGGGGTAAACGCTTTTGACCGGAGCTATGAACCGGATACAACCATTCAACAATACCACCCCAACGGGGTTTGAACCTTTCTAGAAAGCACAACAATGCCACCTATAAACCAACACACCATGCCAATACCGGCTTAATTTGCTATATATTAACCATCTTTTACTCCAAATGAGAACAATGGCATGGGTACATTAGTTCACATCATCATTTGTGACATGATCATGTAGGACTACATCGAAAACAAATTCATGCTTCTCTACATATGCTGTCAAGTCCATCTAAAGGAAAAAAAAATGTTTTAGTCATAATACAACATTGTGGTCTCTAATAATTAAAATAATTTTTCTTTATATTATTTCCTCTAAATTATTTTACTCAATCAATTTATTTACAATTTTTAAAATCATATACATTTCATTACTTCAATAAATTAAAGTTTAATATTTTATGAGAATATTTTTATTCAAATATTAATATAAAAAAGGGAATCATGTCAATTTTAATTTATATAGTTATAAATATATATATTACTAATTAATACATGTATAAATATAATAATTATATATATTTATTTGTTTTAATTCAATATAAATATTTAAAATATATATTTACAGCGTGCATAAATCCATGGAGAGGCCAATGGCCTTGTTACTTTAAAAAAAAAAAAAAAATTTAATTAGTGATTAATTGTTTTGCTTGCAGCCAATCAAATTCTATTAATTTCTTTCCTATACATTATAATTTAATTTTAATACATTATATTTTAATTTTTTTATAATTAAATGCACAATTTTTAACTTTTCAAATTCCAAAAATTATTTTTCTTCAATTTTATTGGCTCAAAACTTTTGAGCGATAAGGGCGATTTTCCCGGCTCCATTATCAGAGTTGCGATTATAGTGGGAGATGGAAAGGGCAAGAGAAAATGACAATTACTTTTAACTTAACTATTCTATTTATGTTTGCAATCTAAATTTAACTAACTCTAAATACTGATAAATTCCCCTATACTTTTACTTTTAACTTAATTATTTATTTAATGGCAATTACTTTTAACTTAACTATTCTATTTACATTTGCAATCTAAATTTAACTAACTCTAAATGCTAATATATTCCCCTATACTTTTACTTTTAACTTAACTATCCTATTTACGTTTGCAATCTAAATTTAACCAACTCTAAATGCTAATAAATTCCCCTATACTAATTTCTTAAATATTCTATGTAATTTAAATTATATAGGTTAATTATTCAAATTATTTTTGCAATACAAACCTTGCTAGTTCTGGATATTAATAAATTCAACTATGCTAAAAAAATTTAAGATTACTTTTTTGTTAAATAAATGTATCTATACATTCAAGCTATATTTTAAGATTACAATTACAGTTAGGGTCAGGGTTAAAAGTGAGGGTTATAATTTAGTTAAGTTATTCTAATGCATATAAACCAATACAATAATAGTCACTATTAATGCACAATGATAACTTAAATGTGAAATTTCTCACTTAGTTCACTTAAACATCTATCTTCATCAACTATGTCCTAGCAATAGTAGTTACTATCAATGCACACCAATAATTTACATAATAAATTACTTATTTAATTCACCTAAATATTTATTCTGATCAATTATGTCTCATTATTCATCTGCCGCTTAGATAAACTAATTTATAGTCTCATTGCATGATTTGTCTCACATATATGCTATTTATTGAAACTTTAAACTTAGTTTCAACTTTCTTTAATAGTTTGGTTAAATATAATGTTAGAGTATTAGTTTATCATCCTTCCAATAAATTGGAGGAACATAAATCTAGTTTTTTAGCCAAACCCAATAGCTTGATTTGGGACACTACTTGTCTATTGACTGTCATTAATGTATACCAAAATATAAAAATTGAAGATGCCTTCAATAGTCAGTATAAACCTACTATTTAAAACAAAACTCCTACTATAAAACTGTCTAAGGATTCCATATTTAAATGTTGGTCATAATGGGTGCACCTCCTTGCAAGATTAATCACACTACAAGAACATATAAAAATCACAAGGTTCCAAGCCTATTTGTCAAGTTGGAATAAATCCAATGCCACATTGCATCCTAAGTTCCATCATAGGCTTCTCTGCAACATCATCCCTTAACCATGGACCTTCATCACAAACCTTATCTTACATAAAAGGATAATTAACCAAATGTAGGTTGAGGTTGTGCAGACTTTCTATTGCATGATGACCCCAGTTACATATGTCATAGACACAAGGTCATAAGGTTTTTGCTGACTATCAACATCCAGTTTGAAGTCATCAAACTTAGGAAAATATTCAGGAGAATAGGAATTCTATAGATAAACTTTCTAATTACTCATTCTTAGAAGACAAAACCCTAACCTGCTTTTGTTATTTATAGACAGTTTCTTTAATCTCATCCTTATATTTCTTTAGAAAATTATAACCCGAAGAGGCCATATTGATAGCATGACCATCATTTGGGGGGAAGTAGAGGAAATCCCAGAAAAGAAAGTATGAGGTTTGAACATAAAGTTAGTACTGTGATCTTTCAAGATAGAGAAGTCCTCAACATCTAGTTTAAGTTCCTCTGAATAAGATCCTTGATATTCATCCATTTTTCATTAAAATTTCTCTCATCCAAGCTTGATTGAACTGAGTGATGGTAATAGTATTCTCATAGACAAGTGTTTGGTCTTGGTATCCAAGACACTAGGGGGAATGGGGATGGGAAGTGGGATGGAATTAAGAACAACAGGGATCGTAGAATCTTTAACCAAACCAAGAGAATCTGGAACATGTTATAACTAAAATGAGGACTTTGTTTGTGGCCTCTACTTGGCCTTTCTATTGTTTTACATGGCCCTTTCTTGAGCTCACTTCGTCACATACTTTAGTGGCGAAGACAATGTATTTACACTGATGTGTTTGGCTAAAATTTAATGGGAAAATGAAGTTCAATCCTCATATTTCAAATATTTCTTGTGGTTGGGATGACCAAAGGGGCATAAAGTCTTGTTTTAATGGTTTTCCAATTCAATATCTCATCTTGAAGAGAATTGAATTTTGAAATATAGAAAAAATGCTTCAGATCTCATTGGTTAAAAAGAGAATTATTAATAACTAGTTAAGATTTGGTGGTGCCTATAGTTCCCTCGCTGGAACTAATAAAAAGATTCAAAATAACGAAATAGATTAATTACAAGTGAAAAAAATAAAAAAGTTTATGCTTCCTAAAAATCCGCCCTTATCACTCAAAGTTTTGTAGCCAATAAAATTAGGAAAATTAATTTTTTAAATTTGAAAAGTTAAAAATCTTGCATATTTACTTTAACTATATACAAATATTTGTCAAACAAAAAAAAAGTTGAGTTCTCATTTGTTAAAATCAAAGTTATTAATAACTTGTTAAGGAAAAGTGGTCGCATAGTTCCCTTGGGAGGAACTAAAAAATAAACGTGTTTACAATGTTTATTTGTCGGTTTAAAAGATGTGCCACTAATGTTGCAATTACTAATGATTAATTTTTTCTTGATGGTTAAAATAGATTAGTAAGTAAATTTATCAAAAATAAGTAAATTTATAATTGATTTTTTGTAATACCCCTCATACTGTTTAAACTTATTATTTTCTGTGCTTTGCTTGGATACTGTGATGATACTATGATTGTTTGATTTGGCTTGCTAGATGTTAGATGATGATGTTATTTCATTATGGACGTGATTACTTTATATGACATTATGGTTGATTATATATATCAGTTGATTTTCTGAATTATGATATGATGCAGTGATTTAATTTAATATGTTATGAGATGATTATTAGTTAGAAATGTAAATTCATGGATTATGTTATAATTGTTAGAATAGGTGTGACGAAGGACAATATAGCATCACTCATTCGCGAGTGCCCTGTTATGTTGCGATTCCTTCTCACAATACAATATCTTGATTTAATGCTTTGATATATATGTATATATGCACATGTACACAACTTCGTTTGTATGCAGGATTGCAGGTATAAGTCTCGATTCCACCTTCTTCGGCAGGACAGGGCGAGCACCAAATAACCCAACGGATAAATGTTGATACAGAGGTGACGATGAAGTCCTCCCGTTCCATGATGTCAGGTCGTCTCATTTGTTTGGTATTGTTCATTTTTGTAATTTGTCGTCATTCGTGGGTTGTGTTTGGTATTTTTGTCATATTTTGATTAAAGTTGATACCTTGTATGTTGTGGTGTGTTCGATTTAAATAATGGAAGTGATTGTTTAATTTTAATGTTAGATTTAAATTATATTCGAATATTTAAATAATTTAATTATTTTTGAAAATCATATATTTGAATTTAATGATAATTTAAATATTAAATGTGTGTTATTTATTTTAATTAATTATCTGGTTGAAGATAATTATTAGAATAAATTATTTAAATTAAATAGATAATGTGATGTGCAAGAAAAGTGGTAAAAACAGAAATTAAAACAATAAAGCAAATAAAAGAATAAAAGATTGTGTGAGCCAATAGGAATGGAGAGTTGGGAAAAAGCTAGTTTTAAAGAATTGATTTTCTTTTAATTTTGATTTTTGAGAATTTTTGGAAGGATGGACTTTATATTTTTATTTAATTATGAATTTTTGGAAGTTTTGCACACAGAGTTATTGTTACAAAAGTTGTGCAAGGGATTTGGCTTTGTATTCTGAAATTTTTGAAAGGGTATTGGAAATCTTCTGTTGTATTTGGAGGAGAGTTTTGGAGAGAGATTGTCAATCTATTTCTGGTGAATGTTCTGGAGAGTCTTCTGAACAACAAAATAGGATTCAAGTTTGAAGGTGAAGTTCTGTGGAGGAGATTCAGAGGCACAATCAATGAACACCTCGAGGGCATCAAAATCAACTAGGCATCTTCAAACTTTCGAATAAGCGCTGGACATCAGGTTCCTCTTATATCTTCTTTCTAGCACTTTCTTTTTCATCTTTTTGCTTCAGAGAAAACAAAACAAAATCTGTTAGACGTGATTGTTAGAATAGGGAAAAATTGTTGTTGAATCAAAAATTAGGAAAAATATATTAGATTTAAACGTTTGAAAAGAGAAGAAAATATATATATAGTATTAAACTATTTTCTATTTTGTTAAAAACAAAAGAAAACCTTATCATCTGAAAATTTCAACTTAACAAAAAATAAGATTTTAGGAAAACGATATCTTTGTTGGAAATAATAAATTCGAAGTTTTTGGGTACATCTGTATATGATTGAATCGATTCATTATTCTGTATTTTCTTCTATTTATATTATTTACATTTACCCTCTGTTATCTTAATATATATATATATATATATATATATATCTGTTATATATATTAATATTTTAAATTATCCTCGTACCTATGTGTCGACCGAGGCCGTGTTCCATCAGAAATTCGTGTTAAATAAAATAAAATTAAAAATATATATATTTCTTCATTGAAATTTTTTATTATATTGGATTATTTCGGAGTCAAATCGGAGGCGCTGGTGGATGTACGTTTTTATTTATTTATTTAAATTACGTTTAATTTTATTTTTGAATTGGCCGAACCCATGAAAGGGACGACCTTTGGATTTCGTGCTGGGAGGTGGGTCGACCTGGCCGTACCCACCCCACGGCCTGGCCTTAGGGGTTGCGACAGTCCAAAGGACTGTCACAGCAGTCCAAAGGACTGTCGCGGCAGTCCATGGACTGCTGCGCCAGTCCTTGGACTGCGCGCAGTCACTGTGAGGGGGTTTCCCCCATTCTTTAAAATTAAAAATTATTATTTTTTTTTAAATTTTTTTTTTTGTGTTTTTTTTTTTGAGTGACTTTAATTTTATTTGTAGATTATAAATTCTTTAACCTTTTATTTTATTTTTTATTAGTTAATTTTAATGTATGTTAAAATTTAAAAATTATATATATATATATATATATATATATATATATATATATATATATATTTTGTGCATATTATCTAATTAAAATTCTTGATAGAGTTATTTAAAATGAAATTTTACTTGTATAAATAATTTTATAAATAAAGTTAATTTGCATGAATTACTTTTATTATTATTTATTCATTATGGCTATATATTTTAGAATATATATTGCTTAAATTGATTATATTTATTTAATTTATTTTATTTTAAAAGGAATATTAGAATGTGTGGGATATTTTGTATAATAGGGTAAAATTACTTTTATTATAAAACATTTATGGTAAATTTTATCGTGAAGACTGAATGCAAGCAATAGATGAAAATGGATTGTGTCTTGATGAAATGTGGATTATGTTGTTAATTTGTGAAATCCTATGGATTGTCAGTCTATCTTGTGCGTTTTGATTATGGTTTTCTTTTGTTCTGGTTGCGGGTGGGAACCTTGGGAAATTATACATTTAGTTGTTGTTTATTGAGAACCCTTGTTCCAGAGGCTTGTACTTTAGAATATTATTCTCGTCTTGGTTGATGCTTTAAATGTTATTCTCGTTTTGGGTTATATTTTCAGAATTGGGACTTATTGGCATTCTATTTGGAAGGGTTGAACGGCGTTGTAAGATCTTTTGTTATGAGTGATGCGAGAGAGTTAATGCCTCACATGGTTCTTATTTTGGTACTTTATTCTTTATGTTATAGTTCAACCCTTGCTTGTTTTGAGATGTGTTAGGAGTCATAGGGAGAGTGGCTCTTCGTGGGCGCCGGCGCCTCGGGTAAGAGGAAGTGCCAGGGGAACCCACGTAAGAGTAGTTAAACAAGTGATAACTTAAAAATAGAATTTAGGGGGATGGGTAGTAAAACATACAAGATAAAGAAAACTGGATTCCTCATCTATGCATTAGGGCTACCGTAGACTAGTGATAGACTGAGTAGGCCGTGGCCGGCAAGGTCATAGTCTCGTCTTCATTAGAGACCATCGGCTCCACATTAGCTACCTTATGGTGTCAGCGCCTCAATAGGAGGAAGGGCCAGGTGATCCATAGATGGGTGCCAGCGCCTCGGTTAGGAGGAAGGGCCAGGGGATCCCATGAGAGCTATGCGATGACACTCTCCACTAGACATCCTTGTTGTTCTTGTCTCTTGTTGCCTCTGGATATTGTTATTTTTACGTTGTTCTGATTTTAGGGCTAGGGAATCCATAGGTGGGTGCCGGCGCCTCAGTTGGAGGAAGAGCCAGGGGATCCCATGAGAGTTATGTGATGACCCTCCCTACTTGACTCCCGTCTGACTTGTTCTTGTTGCTTATTGGAATGGTGTATTGAATGGTTGATTCAAAGTTATTATGGAATCGTGTTCTTTATATTGGTTATGATTTATTTGGAAATGTATTTTGAGTGTTGGTTCGGTTCTTCTGGATGTTATCTCTTTGTGATGTTTCTTTGAATTCTTGTGATTTGATTCATGATTGTTAAGTGTTAGTACTTCATGTTATCGTAATAAGTTCTTAGTTTTACTTGTTATGTGATTTGAGTACGTTGATGGTTTTGCATTGCATACTTGGGTTGTACTTGCTTTATATCATATTATGGTTGAGTCGGTTGACATTCATGGTCGGGTTCACTTCCTCGTCACCTCTGAGCATGGGGGGTGAGTTACTTCATAATTCACATGGTTGGGTGGAACGTGCTCCGCACCCGTTGGGTTCCCCATCAACGTCTTGTCTTCTCAGCTTTCCGCAGTGTAGATGTTCCAGTGATCTGATGTACTCCATGTTCATCATTCTTGTATCAATCCCTATGCTGGGAAATTTCAATGTAATTCATGTATCAAAGAAAATTGTAATGTAATATTATTTCAATGATGTAATAGTTAGGTTTGATTTGGATCTTGTTAAAATATTTATCATGGATGTAATTATGCGATGTTATCATGCTCGCATCATGGCTATCAGTTGTATCATTGTATATGGTTTTCGTAAATTAAATGGTTATGTTATATTCTTTGTCTTTATTCTGTTTAGTGGTTGCAATGTAACCTCGCGTGCCCCAGAGAACCAAGTGTATTAATGCTATGTGTTATGCTATGTGGTTATGGTTTCATGTTATTGCATGTTTACTTTTATTATTTAAAAAAAAAAATTATTCGCATATTGTGTGTGTTCTCTGGGGTTTGCACGATGGATGTTACATTTTTTCTTGATAAGTAAATCAATATTTCATAAATTTATCTAACTTGATATTTCATAAATTTATGTGTTTTTTATAATTAACTTGATATTGTGTATAAAAGGTTTAAGTTATGAATGTTAAGTGATATTGTGAAATTATTCTATGTTAATTTAATGTTCTGAATGCTATATAATATAAAGAAAAATATTTCTAATATATTTTTAATGCATCTTTATATTTTATAAATAAATATCTAAAATAAAAATCTATTGTAAAAAAATACAACTTAATGAGTGAACATACATTTAAAGTTAAAAGTGAAATTATAAAACAAATTGTAGATTTATTTTATTTTTCTTCTATAAATATAATTTTTAGTTCCTGCGAGGGAACTATAGGCACCACTAGAATTTAACTAGTTATTAATAACTCTCACTTTAACCAATGAGAACTTGAATAATTTTTCTATTTGAATTTTTTCAATCTATTATTAACAAAATATATTTCAAAAATCAATTCTGTTGAATCTAATTGGTACACAATTTTCACCCGATATAAGTGATTTTGGCGCTTCCATTGCTTCCATTAACATTATTATGGAATGATGGGTAATCCTTCATAGTAACAAATCATACTTAGTATTTATCTATTAATCTTATCACTTGTATAATCCTACATTGTAACAATTCATACTTAGTATTCATCTATTAATCTTATATATATTGTAACAAATCATACTTCATATTAATTTAAAATATTTTTAAATTAAAATAGTTAAATTATATTGATATTAATATTTTTAATTTTTAAGAAGATTATAATTTAATCAACAAATTTATATTTAAATTTTAGTCTTTTTTTAATAACTTAATTTTTAGATGTTATGGCTAATCTTATCATTCAACCTATTCATTAAATTTATACTTATATTTTACATTTTAAAATATTTATTTTATATATAATTTGGATTTTTTTTAGCATTCTTTTAGATTACTGTTATAAATTGACTATTCTTTTCATTGTTTTAATAAAAAAGAGTTAAATTTTTAATAAATAATATTTTTTAAATAATAATTTCTACATTCTTAATACATAAAAAATGTAATGTGCTAATATAATAATTAAGTTTTTCAATTTTACCAAGTAAAGGTATATATTTTTAGTTTCTATAAGATGCAGTTTGACTGAATGACTTTCCAATTTTACAAAGTAAGACTTTTTATCTCTTTTTTCATTATTTTAGGTTAGTGGTATACATGGAAATTATTTTTATTCTTTTAATTATATTTTGATATTTTTAAATTAATTAGAATCTGAGCTATTATGCTATACTATCATATTTATTTATTTTATTAGGAATTTTAATAGTCACTATTTAATAAGTGAAATAAATGTGTTGCTATAAGTAGGATGTTTTCCAATTTTATAAGTGTGAATAATTCATGTGATCTTTACCTTTCTTTTAATATAAACAAACTCATCATTATAATAATTAGGTTTTCCAAATTTTACAAAGTAAGACTTTTTATTTATTTATTTATTTATTTATTTTTTGCATAGCATTTGACTCTTGATATAATTTAATTTTAAATGGTTTGTTTAGAAAAAGCATAGACACCTCAACCCACAAAACAACTAAACAACTAAAAGGAGAAACACAAGCATAAACAAAGAGATTGAAAGACAGATGGGAAACAGCCTAACACAAACAAAGCACAGAAGAAAAATATAAACCACAAAAAAAATTGTTAGCCTTACCATCCAACCTATAATTTATAAATTTCTAGCCCCCAAAAAATTGTTACTATAGATAGTATATATTTTTATTTGTTAAATATTTTTATCTCTTAGTTTTCATTTTCCCTACATACTATTTGACTAGCAATATAAATGCTTTAACTTAGTGTACACATCATTTTATTGAAATATATTTTATTAAAATTTTATGTTGGTTTCATTCTTAGTTTTGATATTTCCAAAAGAATAATTGTTTAAGACATCCACTATAATAATTAAGTTTAAAAATTCTCAACTCCTTTAATTTTTTTATTATCTTATATTTTAATTATTAATATAAATAATTTTAATTTTAATAATTTTCTTCTTTAATCAATATTTTATTATGACTTTTAATTTATTCAATCTTTAATACTTACTTTTTTGATTAATCAAAATAAAAAAAATATTATCTCTCCTATGTATCAATGAATTATGGTTAATGTAAGCATGCAAGATCAAAATAATAAAAATAGGGAAAATAGAAATCTAAGTCTAAACTCTAAAAAACAAATTACCACATTTTCATTAGATTTTTATATTTTAAAATAAATTAAAATTTATGTTATATATTTTAATATTTATGTTTTTATTTGAAATTTAAATAGTCACTTCATGAAAAAATAGTGTTATAAGTAGCATATTGTTTTATTTTTTATAATTTTGAATAACATATTTTCTCTTAATTTTTGTCTCCTATCTTACCAATATAAATCATTTAACTTAGGTTGTCTATTTTTATATTTTCCATTCTATTAAATTCAAATATATAAAATAATCTAATAATAAATTCAAATAAATAATACATTTTTAATATATTATATTATTAATTTAATAATATATTATAATATATAGACTATATAATACATATGTAACATATATAATATATAATATATAATTTTAACATCATTATAATATTATAATATATATACAATATATATGTAACATATATACCATCTAAAATATAATTTAAAATATTACAACTAAAGTTATAACAACAAATACAATCCTTAACTTAATCATTTGTTCTTCTTACACAAGAGTCCCACCTCATCAATAATTTCGTTTCTAACTTCACTGCCCTACAACTTTTGTTTTATTTGTCGTCCGCATAGTAATGCCTACTTCTCCTTTTAATGAATGTTTTATTTTGCAAGGGTTGATTTAGTGCTGCCATTGATCTATTTCCTGCAGATATCAATGGTGCCCGCCATCCCGTGATCGGGAATTCAAGGATCGCGAAATCACGGGTGGGCGCCACGTGTCCTATCCGGGGGATCAAATTTGAGCTATTGCTGACCAACTAGCATTTGATCTGAGCCATTCCCCACCATCCTGCGATGGTGCTTGGGTTGATTGCAAAATCACAGGCAGGCGCCACTTGTCTCATCCGATGAAGCCTAGAGAGTAAAGGAAACACCAGCCAACTTTAAATGTATTAAGGGGTGGATTACTAAAGTGTTCTCGAGATGCACATGTTCTAAATCCACAGATATGTTATAATCTCACTGGAAAAGCTGCTCGAAGGTTAACGACATGGCTGGAAACTGTGTTAAAGGAACGAGATCAATGACGCCCACTATCCCGTGATCAGCGATTACAGGGATCGCGATATCATAGGCGGGTGCCACGTGCCCTTCATAAAGGATGAAATCTACGTGACCATTGATGAGCTGTCTCTTCAAGATTGACGGTGCCCGCCATCCCGCGGTTAGGAATTTTGGGATCGCGATGTTGCGGGTGCCTGCCACGTGTCTCATGCAATGAAGCCTAAGGAGTGAAGAAAGTGTTCACCGCTTTTAAATGTATTATGGAGCGGATTACTAATGCGCTTGTAAGATGCCCGTGTTTTATTTCAACGCAGATGTTATGATTTTAAGGGAAAAGTTTTTTCGACAGTTAAAGGAAAGGATGTCGACCATTTTTGAAGGAGCAGGCTTTATGGTAAAAAGATCGATGGTCCCCGCCATCCCGCGATGATAAATCAAAGGATTGCGATATCGCGGGCAACCGCCACGTGGCATTCCTTTGTGGCATATGACATAGTGGGCCCCTTTATTGCCATGTTGGCGATTATGTAAGCCTATTTTGAAGATGGCCGTCGATGATTTGATCAAACTGGAGGATCAACGACTCAAATTTGAATTTGTATAAAATTATGGTTGGAGCCATTCGTGCGGCCCGCGAGTGAGTTTTAATGGCGGATGAGACATCCACTAGCAGAATTTGATCGACATAAAATCAATTTACTCATCTCATTTGTATCACAAAGCATCCAAGTATTTCATGAAAACAGTTTCAGAGCCAAAGGTGAAATTGCGAACAGCTGCTGCTAGAAATTGGAGTTTGTGTGAAAAAAGCCGTGAGTTAATTTTCTCTGTTTTCCAGTCAGCTTGTACCTAAATTTGGGAAAGCGGGGGGGTCTGCTATGCTTGTTACTAAGTTCATTAAAATCTTTTGTTAGGGCTATTGTTTAATCATAAATTATGAGGAATTGCAGTATTTTTACTCTGTAATTTCCTATCTCTGCTTAGTCATAGCCACTTCAAGTGTAACATTGTAGTGAGGCCCTAGTTTGTCTAAAATGGCACCAACCAAGTAGCACTCTGGCCAAATTGAGTATTTTAAAAGAAACTTGTACGATGATTTCCTAGATCAATTTCCATTATCAAAAAATGACAGAAGGAAAGGTTTGGTGTTGATGCGAAGGAAAATCCTAGGGGAGGGGTTGGTGTGTAATAATTCCAACATTACTGATGCTAGGGTTCCACTCACAGGCTTACAAATGTTCAGATTATGGTATGGACAGAGGAATTTGCCTCATCCCTTTTCAAATGGATGGAGGTACGACATGGGAAAGCTGGTTGTTCCAAATGTGTTACATGATGTGGACTTACTTAGAGCAGTGGCCATAAGATATGACCCTATCACACAGGTAATTAGAGATAATGATGGAGGGGTTCTATTGGAAATTAACAAAGATGTTATCCAACAAAATTTTGATTTGAGTGAGCCAAGTGATGACTTGGTTCCTATTAATCTTGAAGAAATGAAGGAGTATGTAAAATTGAAATCTCTTGTTAGGGTTAAGCTGCTTCCACCTCATCTGGTTAAGGCAGGGGATTCATAATTTCACATCAGCCCTAGTGACCAGGAACCTTTTAGATTGAATTGTTTTGGAAAGCCTTTCCTGGCTACTTTCTATTCACTATGTCAGATTTTGGGTTTCAGCCTTGGTGCAATAATGCCGATTGCATACATGTTTATGGGGGTGCAAATACAATACCCTAACTTCTCTGTAACATATGACTTCGCTTCTTTTTTGGTGGAGAGGATAGATGAAGGACTGTTGAAGTTGCAGAATGGTGATACTAGTACTCAATTCTTTTGGTATTTCATGTTGATGCATATGTTCTTGTTTAGGTATGTTGATTTCTTTGCAGAGAAAATGAACTTAAGACAATCAGTTAATGGAGAAAGATTGCTAGTACAGATATGGGCTGTAGATTTGTCCTGTAATAAGGAAAGCACCAGTTATGTGCAATTTGATAATTGTTTTACTGCAAGATTGAGGGCTAGATTGATGGTAAATATACCTAGGATCCCTCAGGAACTGCATGATTTCCTTCGGCCGAAGGAGAGGAAACCAAAATTGAGGGTTTTACATAACTGGGGTGACATTATCCCATGTCCAGTCAGCACTGTCCTAAGAATATATGGATTTCAGGGAACCCCTCACATACTGCCATACAATGTGCCACCAAAACTAGGGTTTGTAGAAGTTATGTGGCAGATGGGGTGTATTCATGAAGATAACCTAACTGGAAAGGGGAAGGGAACATTATTCCCTGATTATATAGTAGTGTCTGACTTTACATTTTCAAAGGGAGGCTGGACACATTTTGACAAATTCTTTGTTGATTACCATATGAGATTTGGTGCAAGGCGACAACATGATCTTGAAGGTTTCTTTGCTCTTTTCAGACAAAGAATAAAAGGTGGCAAATTTGCACATGAGTTCAATTTCCCTGAGGACCTGATCAGGAATGAATTTGATTTAAATAGACAGGAATTGAACAAGGAAAAGTGGATAGCTTATAGAAATGGATGTGTGCATAAATGGATCTGACGTATGATCCATTGATGGAATTCACTCCATACCACAAGAGAATTGATTTTTTAATGAAGAATTTCAAGGATATAATGGACACCTTGACAACCAAAAAGATAAATTTAAGGCTAAGTCTGGATATGCAAGGACAAAGTGATATGCCAATTGAAACAAGGCCAGTATGTCAGCCTACAGAAAGGCGACCCATCTATAGGAGGAAAAGGGATATTGGTAGTGATGAGGAAGAAGTAGACAGAAAAGGGAAGAAAATAATGAAGGCATCTTCACAACTAGGCCCAAAATTCGAAGTACCTAAGACTGTCAAAATTATTGAATTAAGAAGTCATAGCGGGTCCCCATCACCACCACGAGCTGAAGCCCTAAGAGGCAAGAAGCGATCACGTGCACGAGGATCTCATAGATGAAATTATTGTTACTGATCAAGACATGCGAGGTTGGTATACATTCCCTCCTAGGTCGGTGAGATTGGTTCTATCCGATTTGGATATGAAGGGTAAGAGTGTGCATATGCAAGAATGGAGGCTTGCAAGGAGTTCTTAGATGACCAATGCATTTGTAAAAGACTCCTGTATTCTTGTAATTGGCATGGAGGATGAAATTTGAGGAATACCAAAATAAATGCAATGAGAGAAGAGAACTAAGGCCTGACAGGTCAGATCAGGAGAATGATGAAGAAGTGAAAGCTGAACTAATGGAAGAGTTGAAAAACATCACTCCTGAAGAAGGAAGACAACTAGTGAATCAGGCTGGTGTTTTGATTTTGCTTGAATGGTACATCGCAGATGTAGTGGCTTTCAGTGCCATTATGAAGTCCAAGAATCCTTTTCAGGATTCTGAAGAAGAAGTTAAGGCAACATTACAAAACTCTGCCTTCAGTAAAGAATATGAGACCTTGGCAATTTGGGCATTGGATCCACAAGGAAGAAAGCCAGACATTGCTGAT
>VDFB02183396.1:0-17638 GCA_007258455.2 Sequoia sempervirens
TCATTGTTGACTTGATAGATGATTAACCGAGTCTCCATACACCGCATAGTCTCCGTGGATTTTCAAATAATAGCCACTTTAATTCCGGGCGGATCAAAGCTTCCATATTCGCCTACATTGTTGAAACGGAAGGTGTTTCCATAAGATCATGGAATTGTGTGCCCAAGAGGTGTGACAAATAAAATTCTGGCCCCTGATCCATGTTGTGTGTAGGATCCATCGAAGTAGAGTTGCCATGGTTGTGTTGTAATGTTGAGGATATCTGTATCAGGAAATTCCATGGTCATAGGATGATAGTCGGATAATGGAGCTTCTGCTAATTGGTCAGTGATGACTTGTCCTTTGATAGCTCGCCTTTCAACATACTGAATGTCAAACTCACTGAGGAGCATGACCCACTTTGCCAACCTTCCTGTTAAAGCTGCTTTGCTCAGTAAATACTTGAGGGGATCAATTTTTGCAACGAGCTTGATAGTGTGAGTGAGCATATAGTGTCACAATTTTTGTGTTGCAAATACTACCGCTAAGCATGATTTTTCAGTGAAGGTATAGTTTACTTCATGTCCATTGAGTGTCCTGCTGATATAGCATATTGCTTGTTCCTTCCCTTCTCTATCTTCTTGTGCTAGCAAGGCTCCTAAAGAGATATATGTTGTTGTAATATATAGCAATAATGGCTTGTCTTCACTGGGTGGCACCAAGATTGGTGGTGTCATCAAATAATGCTTGATTTGATTGAAAGTACTCTCACATTGTTCATCCCATTTAAAAGACACATTTTTATGCAAAAGATGGTTGAATGGATGACACCGATCTGCTAGTTGAGAGATGAATCTTCTAATGGACTGTAGTCGGCCTTGTAGAGATCTCAATGTGCTGATATTCTTAGGAGGTGGCATTTCCATAATGGCTTTAACTTTTGCTGGATCTACTTCAATTTCTTTTGTAGAAACTATGTATCCAAGGAGTTTGGCGGATGTTACTCCAAAGGCACATTTCTTGGGATTTAATTTGACTTTAAATTTCTCCAATCTGTCAAATATTTTTCCTAGTATCTCAAGATGTCCTTCTCTGGTGTAAGATTTGGCTAAGATGTCATCCACATAGTCCTCCATGAAGGTGTGCATCATGTCATGGAAGATTGTTGTCATAGCTCGCTAGTATGTAGCTCCTGCATTTTTTAACCCAAAAGGCATGACATTCCAGCAAAAGGTGCCCCATGGACATGTAAATGCTATCTTTTCTTGGTCTTCAAGGGTTATTTTGATTTGATTGTATCCTAAAATCCATATCCATGAGTGATAGCATTTTGATGGACAAATGCGGAGATCTACAATCATGTCAATGTTTGGTAAAGGAAAATCATCCTTTGGACATGCTTTATTTAAATCCCGAAAATCAGTACATATTCTAATGGTGTTATCCGGCTTTGAAACAGGTACAATGTTGATATCCATTCTGCATAATCAATAGATCTGATAAATCCAGCATCTAGTAGTTTCTTCAAATCATTTTTGACTAATAATGCAACATGTGGATGCATTTTTCTCAGCTTTTGTTTTACTAGTTTTGTTCCAACTGGTAATGATAAGTGATGCATAATGAGATCTGTGTCTAAGCTTGGCATGTCAGAGTATGACCAAGCAAAATTGATGCATCTTTCTTCAAAGAATTTGATGAAATCTGGTTTTTCTGTATCTGTCAGGGATGCTGCCAGGTGGAGTATTCTTGCTTTCTCTGTTGTGCCAATATCAATAGACTATGTGGGTTCTATCAACACTGATGATCTTTCATGGTAATGTTGTGGGAGTATGTCAAGCCTTTCATCCTTTGGTGCCTCAATGAGGTTTTCACCATTGGATGCGTTCTTTGTTTTTACTATTTTAGGATCAAATACTGCCATAGAATGGTTTTCACCATTAGATCCATTTTTTACTTCCATATTTTTGCAACTGAAAGGATTGGCACCCACCTGCCTAAAAGCATCATTAAAAGAAGTATTGTTAGAACAAGTATCAGATTCCTCACAACAAAGGTAGTTAATAATAGCGGAGTCATTGTCAAAAACAGGGAGATTGATGGGGTGTTGGGGTTCCCATTCGATAAGCTCGGGATGTAGTAAAGGCAACGAATCATTAGACGGGTTGAGGTCAGCGATTGTGAAAGCTCGAACGGAAATGTCGTCTAGGTTGTTAATGGTAATGTCGAGGCCTACGAAGGTATTTTCTTCCACATCATTTATCTCAATCGATGTCTGTTCATCTTCACTTGAGTCATCAAAATTTTGTGTTTCAAAGACAATAGGATTAAAACTCGAGCTTTGACCCTCCTCATGTTTGGGGGTATACTTTTTGATAACATCAATCTGAATATCTTCATAGGAAACATCTGATAAGTTGTCCCACTCATATTCATTTGAATCTGTTTCAGAATTATCTCTTATTTGAAGAATACGCTCCACAGTTTTATTGGTGAGTTCTGCTCTTGCTTCTTCTGTGTATCCTAGTCCAGTTCTGCCATTTTGCTGAATTGTGAGGACTTGGATTGGTTCTGTTACACTTTGTTTCCCTTGATCAAGAGATCTTTGTTCTGCTGCATATCCTAGTCCCGTTTTATCCTTATGTTGGAGCGTAAGAGGCTGGATTGGTTATGTTATGCCTTGTTTCCTTAACCCAAGAGGTCCCTGTCCTGAATATCCCATCTTCTCCAGAATAGTTTTTCCTTTTCCATATTGATTTGTTTCTATGATATGGCTTGTGGAAGTGGAAGCTTCCTCATCCCTATAAAGCCAATTTAGTATGGCCTTATCTTCTAATTCTTCTTCTAAGTTCCCAGCTTTTACAAATCTACCATCTAATGCCGTTGTAGATTGTTCTGATATTTGGATGTTTGTAGATGGCTGTCCATATGTTTGTAAGGAGGGTAACATCTGTGATAGATGGAAAGAGTGCCCGACACCATATTCACTTATTCCTTCATCACTTATCTGTACTTCCTTGGTGAATTGATGTGAGAGTGGAGCCAATTGTTCTTCAACATTTGAAGGTTTAGATTGTGCTACCCTTATCTCTTGTGATTTTTGTTGTTTTGGAAGCCACTTGGATATGAAGCTTTGCTGTTGCTCACCATCTGATGTGCTAACTTCTCTATTGTGAGGTATCAATGTATCCTGAGATGTTTTTAATGCATGACAAGCTTGAGTGTCGTTATAGTCTGCTGTGATTGTTACCTCTTGTCCATTGACGGGAAATTTCAGGCATTGATGATAGGTGGAAGGTACTGCTTGCATATCATGAATCCAAGGGCATCCCAACAGTATGTTGTATGTCAGTTCCCTATCTAAGACTTGGAAAACCACCTTTTGGACAATAGGTCCCACTTGAATGGGTAATATGATCAACCCTTTAGAGGATCTTTCTTCCTCATCATATGCTTTGATTGTGATTTTTCTTCTTGTATCGATGGCTTCATCTGAATATCCCAGTGCACAGATCAATTTTAAGGTACAAATATTTAAACCAACCCATCCATCTATCAGGACACGCTTTACACGGTGTTTATGGATGAGGACTTCAATGTGAAGAGCGGAATTATGTGGATGGGTGAGTGACACATCATCATGTTCGGAAAATGAAAGGAAATGAGGTGTAGATAGATGTCCCACCATAGCTTGGAATTGACATACATCCAAATTGTTAGGTACCGTGGTTGATACAAGAGCTTGTTCAAGAACCTCTTTGTGTGATGGGGAAATTTTTAAAAGTTCCAAGATGGATATTTGTGCCGGTATTTTCTGCAATTGATCGATGAGATTATATTGATTAGAGGGAGGATCCACAGATGGGGATGATATTGATGCTCCTTTCAATATAACTTTGGATTGTGCCCTTGTTGTGGCATTAACTAGTTGGTATTCTTGTTTCCCTTTGAGTGTGATTACATTGATTTGGTTTTCAAATTTGTCCATATGTTGTACCAAATTGGTAGATGTAATGTCATTGTTCTAATTGATTTGGTTGCATAACTCTTCATCTTCCTTGGTAGCGGACAAACAAAGGATTGTTGTGTCATAAACATAACCAACATTTTTACCTTTGGTGTTTGCGGAAGAAGATTCTCCCTTCTCATAATTGGGTAGAGGATTTTTGAATGTTGTGTGATCTTTGTTTGTTTGATGCCCCTCTACAAATACTTTCTTTTGATCTATGAGGTCTTGTACCGCATGTTTTAATTGCCAACAATTTTCAGTCATGTGGCCTTTATTTTGATGGTAGTGACAGTAATGTAAGTCATTCCACCATGATGGTTTGACTTGAGGGTCCCAATTTCTAGCCTCTTGCACTTGAATGAGTTTTTCGTCTAAAAGTTCTTTGAGGATTGATTCCAATGATTGTCCTAACGGCGTAAATTTTCGTTTATTGGATGGTCGTTGGAATGATTGGGTTTTTGTCTCTCCATTGTTTTGATTATTCCCTAGATCACTACTTTGTTTGACATTAAGACCATTGTTTTGTTTGTTTGTAGGGGTTGGTGTTAAGGCGAATACTGGTTTAGATGTGTGTGTATCAATCATGGTCTCAGTATTCTTGTTCTTTTGCCAAAATATTGGCTTTTTGTTGTTGTTGTTAGAGGAATTGTTATTGTTCGAACCTTCAATGAAGTGTTTGATTGTTCCTCTTTTGATTAGAGCCTCTTGATTTTGAGCCCCTTTTCGATAACTTGTTCAAATGTAGATGGACATTGTAAGTCCAATCTGTAATTCATGTCATCCACTAAGTTATCAATGAACATCTCTATCTTCTCCTCTTCAGGAATAGATCTAGGGTATTTAGCAAATAGCCTTCTCCATCGTTGGAGAAAGGAAAGAAACTTTTCACCCTTTGCTTGTTTGGTGTTGTAGAGTTCTTTTAAGGTTACCCCATGTTGGATGTTGAATGAGAAGTGTGTTATGAACCTATTGATTAGTTCTTCAAAGGATTGAATCCTAGGTTCCAATTTAGAAAACCACTCCATGCAAGTGTTTCCTAAGCTTCTTGGAAATAATCATAGTAAGTAAGAGTCCTCGTGTGCGAACTCTATGCTCATGGCTCGAAATTCCCGTACGTGATCAAATGGATCGGTTCTCCCATTGTATTTGTTGTATGTTGGGTATTCACAATACCATGGAAATGGTATCATGTTAATGCTTGGATCGAATGGATAAGGGAAAATGTCTTGCAAGGAATATCTCTTTGTTGGCCCTTGTTGGATATTTTGGAACTGTAATTGTAACTGTTGGATTTGTTTTGTCAAAGCATCTATTTGATTTGGGTTTTCCATACTAGTTGTCTTGGGTGTGGTTGTTTCCTTGAGTTGATTGACATCAAAGTCTTTAGGAAGCTTAGCACCTTTGTCAGCTAATAATAGAAGATACTTTTCCATATCTTGCTCTAGCATCTTTTCCATAAATTTATGGAAATGAGGGTCTTGTTGAACTTTCTCGATTTCTTCTGCAGTTATTTCCTTCTCTTGTGAATTAGTGAGAGGATCAGTGTTGCTATATCGTCCCCAAGGGTTTTCTTCAGCCATGGCTGCTATTTTTTCGTTTTCTTCTTGTTGTTGCCTTTGATATGCTGATCGTGTGAAAATAGGCATACAAATGTTAAAGTTTTACCCTAGACTTTGATCTTGGATGGTTTTGATTGGATAAGTGTTGAAGTTTTTGATTTAAAAATCTGATTTAGTTGTGTCTAGTTTCGTGATGCAAGGATGATAAAATCCTTGATAGGGAAACTTTGACAGAAAATCTCAGATTTGGTGATAGTGACACTATGCGAGATGTTTCAAGATCTAGGTGTAAGGGTAAGGCTTTCCTTTTGTGTGACTTAAGTGTTCTGGACTGTGAAAAAAAATGTTATGGACTGATGAAAACCTTGTTATCGATATGGGCAAACTGACAAAATGTCCTACCAACTCTCTATTTTTCTGACTTTATGGCGTGCTAAAACAGAGACACAAAGCGCTGAAACAGAGACCGGGTGCGCTGTAACAGATACCCAAAGCACTGAAACAGAGACCGGGCGCGCTGGAATAGAGCCCAAAAGCGTTACAACAGAGATTCTAGGCGCTGGAACAAATACCCTACACGCTAAAACAGATGAGCTACGTGCTGGAACAGATACCCGACGCGCTAAAACAGATGAGCTACGCGCTGGAACAGAGACTGGAAGCACTAAAATAGAACCTTAAGGTGTTTAAGACAGAAAAACTATCTTATTCTATGAAACTCACTTGGTCTGTTGTCGTATTGGATGGCTGGTTGTGGGATGTATTCTGGACGAATTCTTTGACTATGGTTGTGGTGTTGCCTAAGAGCCCTTCTTTGATAAAATGCTTGTGAATCTAAGGGAGCTACAGCATAGTCATCTGTATAACCTCTAGAGAAATCATGATACCTATGAATACAAGTCCTATGTTGGAGTAGAACTTTCCTGCTTTGATATAGAAATCGTTGCTTTCTCAGAAGTTGTTTGTATGTATGTGTTTTCTTTGGTTTTCTGATTCGTTTGACAAGAGATTTCTTGACAAACTTGGTGGATACCCAATCTTGAATCATGAGAATTCCACAAGTGTTTTGATTTTGAAGCTTTTTGTGATGATCTTATCTGAATTTAATGAGAGAGAACACAACAAGCAAGAATAGAATGGTTGTTTTCAAAAACCCTAGAATCTAAACAAATAGTGTATGTTCTTAAGAATCAAGCATGATTCTTTTTTATTTTCACTAGTTTATAACAGATAAAACACTTCAGATAGACTCACTCCTAGAGACAAAAGGTCATCGTTATATACTCGAACGACCCACAGCTTGGAATTGCGTCGACTCACACAGCCATGTCACCCCCTAGAGGGTGCCCGTGTTTTTGTCTTTTCCAGGTGCGTACTCGGAGTGACGAAAGTGGATACCAGATCCCCTAAGCAAACAGTCCTTGGCAATTATATGGTGAGTGCTTGAGGGTAGATTCTTCCCCGCCCCTACACCACCGAGTATTACAATGTTTAGAAACTGACAGGCATGCTTCTATTTCTAGGTTCTTAGATAGGGTTTCTGTTCGGAGCGGCAAATGGATAAACTCCCTCGAGAGACCTCCCAATCTTTAGAACAAAGATTTTGGGGATGGTTATCCTGCGCACTTCCGTTGAAAGAGGGTTTCCCCAAATTCACATAAATTTTAAAGTGGGTTGGAATGCCATGGCTTTTGGCTGCCCCCACTCAGGTCATTCCCATAGGGTGAGTACTTTTTCCCACTACGGCAGGCTTGTCTAAAGGTTTTAAGAAAGCTTTAAAATGCGTAAAGTAATGGTGAGTCTTGTTTTTTGATGCACCCAGCTAAGGGGAGAGCATAAACCTATCACCCAATCACAGCAGAGAAATTGTTCTTTTTAAAACCCAAAAGACTAGTTAGCTAATCTATATGGAGATATTGCTCCATAAAAACATGATGTTCAATTTTAATCCCAAAAGAAAAATGTGAAGTTTCTATCCTAGGATTGATCAATTTTATCCATTTCTATCCTAGGATTGGTAAATTTTATCTATTTCTATCCTAGGATTGGTAAATTTTAACCAAGAAAGTAGACAGAAACAGAATCTGGCCGCGGACGCGTCGGATCCAGATAAAAGAAATGATTTTGAAGATAAGAAAGTGGCGCGCTAAAACAGTGACTCGGCATGCTGAAAGATAAACCCGGCGCGCTGGAACAGTGATGTGGCGCGCTGGAACAGTAACTTGCCGCGCTGTAACAGAAACCCGGCGCGCTGAAACAGACCACTGGCGCGCTGCAAAAACTCACGATTCCGCGAAAACTTTCATGCCGATACCTGTAGGACACAATTTTTAAAATTTTAGCAAAATACGGGGTTAGGCCCCACGGTGGGTGCCATTTTGTAAGCGGTAGAATGGGGAAAACAAGTTAAACAATGCATCTACGCTTCTAAATAGGACATTGCATCTAAGATTAAGAAATTTAAACTAATTTAAACTACAAATCTATAGAAATTTAGCCTATTGCTCTCTAACTCTAAAGATTTCTCTAATCTACTTAGCTCTCAGATTTGTAAGCTAATTAAACTATTGAAATGACACTTAGAGAATGAGAAAATGAACTAATTCTATTCCTATGTGATTGATTATGCAAATTCTATTGTAATGGCAGCCATGACTGCAAAGGCTGGATGCTTGATTGCTGCTTGATGAATGCTGGATGAATGCTTGAATGCTTGATTGCTTGGATGCTTGGATGCTTGAAAAACCTGCAGAGTAAGATTGCACAAGTTGGGATCCATTTCCTGTAGCCAAAGAGCTGTATTTATAGCTTTCACGACAAGCACATTTGCACAGGGATACAGGACAAGAGGCTGAGATTCAATCTGGAGAATTGAAGGGCATGGGATGAGAAGATGGAGCTGATCATGGAGGATTGTTCCTCCCCATGAAAACACCAGGCAAGATGAGAGGGAGGATTGATGGAAGAAGATTGAGAGGACTTCCTGCAAATTTGTCCCCGAAGCTCTTCCCGTGAATGGAAGTTGCATTAATTAAATTTTTGAAGATTTAATTTTATTGGTGAGTGAATAGTGGTAAAATTTATGCATAAATTTAAATATTTTTAATTTATTTAAATTTAGCAAAAGAGGAATAAATAATTTAATAAATCAACTATAGAGTTTGTTTATTAAATTAAAATAAAAGGAAAATGATAATTAAATAAAAGATTTTAGAATATCTTTATTTAATTAAGAAGAAATGTGATGAGGTAATTTAAATAACACAAATTATGTAATTTGTGTATTTAATTTATGATAGAAGTGTAAAAGAAGTAATAATGATAATAATTAAATAAAACAAGGTTTTTAATTTTTTTTATTTAATTAAGAGAGAAATGATATGATGAAATAGAAGAATTAAAAATGAACTTAATATAAATAAATATTTCTATTTATTTATTAAGTAGATGAATTTAAGATTAATTAATCAAATAAGTCGTATTTAATTAATTAGATTCTCCAGACCATTTTTAGGTGTCTACAAAAACAAGTCATTTTTTCAGAAAAATCATTCACAATTTTCATGAGCTTGGGCATTCTTGAATTCTTGAGCAATCTTGAGCAATCGTGAGCATCCTTTTGTGAATCAAACCATTATCTTAGCTTTTGTAATAATGGGTTATGCTTAATAGAGAAATCCACATACATTTAGAGCATAATCCTACAATGTGATTGTAAGGTTTGTATTGTTTCTTTGATTTAATTGTTATTTGAACTGGTTTTCTAATATTTGTTTGAATATTTGAAGCATTATTTTCCTAATTTCATTGAGTATGAGTTTTAATGATATTTATCTTGTGAGTTTTTAGTGTTTTCTAACCCTAATTGCTTGAATTTTGTTTCCTAACCATTACTCATTATTCCCCTATGACACTAATCATGTATTAGTTTTCGAGTCAGTGAATAATGCACATAATTTATTTTTGGTATTTTTTTCCTTCACCATATTATAAGACAATTTTGTGGCATAAAACTAATAGCATTTTCTCTAGGTTTTTCCATATATTTATTTTTTCAATGATAGAATTAATGTGAGATATCAAAAATTTGAATCATGATGCAAGAACTTAGCAATTCCTACTTATGGCATTCAAAATTTTAACATTGCTATCAACATTTTAAACTTAGATTTTTTTCCTAAAATTTGGTCTTGTGCTTCAAGAGGACTCATGTAAATTGTAGGAGTTTGAATAGGGTTTTTTGGATCATGTTATTCTTCCTCATTTTCTTCATGCACTTGTTTAGATTGATGTTTTTAAAGTGGAAGGTTTGGAGTAACTGAAAAGACATTCTCAAAAAATAAAATAAATACAAAAATAACAATTTAATCTTAGATAATAGCAATCATCATGGAGGTGAAATGGTCGAGTGGGAGAGGCAGGCGAATTTTTTTGAATTCTAAAGGCTACGTGGGGGAGGATGAGGTAGAATTAGAGGATGGAGGAAAAACAAATGGACTTCCTAGTTTGTGTTTTGGATGCTTGGTTTGCTCAAGGCGGACCAACATGGTTTTTTAATGTGTTGGAGGCCTTTCTTCTCATTCTTGATTTGGTTGAGTCATCTTCGGTGGTGGTTGTGGAGATGGGGGATTTTTCTAGTCTCCTTGTGGTTGTTCTTCTTGTAGTTCTTGTTGGTGCTAGTTCGAGCTCTGATGTGGAATATTGCTTCTTGCTATGGCGTTTTCTGTTGGGTCTTTTGGAGGTGGTCACTAGGGCTATGTCTTCGTGGTCTTGGTGTTCTGCTCTTTGTTTGGCACAACCTTTTTGTTTTTTTTGTTGTATCTCTTTGGAGGTTGCGACTGGTTTCTTGGTCTTCTGTGTGGAAGCTATCCTTGTATTGTTCTTTTGGGTGTGGCCCTCTATTTCCATGGGTGTGGAACTGGATGTGGTTCTAGGTGCACCTACTGATGGATTTCTTGAGGAGTTTGGTGGCCTTATCTCAGACCCTGACTGGCATGTAGGGTTGGAAGTGGTTTTTTATTATTGTGCCTTCTCTCCTCTTTCTCTATTTGTAGGTTTTCCTAGTTTTCTTTGGCCTTTTGGTGCTTTTTTTCCTCTGCATGGGGGCTCTCATTGCTTGTGGATGAGGTTTCTAGTTTTCCTATGGTGGAGTTGTTTGTGGACAGTTTTTGGCATGTTTCAAACCTTGACTAGCAAGTAGGGTTGGAGGTTGTGTTTCATCATTGTGTCAGGTCTCTACTCTCTCTACTTGGTGGCTTCCCCTACCTCGTCCTTCCTCTTTCAAGTCCCTTTCTCTCCCCTTGGGTGATGGTGTTGTTGTGGGGCTTGGAGTTCTTGTTGTGGGGTTGTTTGAGGAGAATGGTGGCCTAATCTCAAACCCTGTTTGGCATGAAGGGTTGGAAGTTGTTTTCTCTTGTTGTGCCTTCTCTCTTCTTGTCCTGTATATAGGTTTTTTCGGGCTCTCTCTAATTTTTTGGGGCCTTTTCACCTCTTTATGGGTGATTCTTTGCTTGGGTTTAAGTTTGTAGTTTTTCCTCTAGTGGTGTTGGTCATGGACAGTTTTTGGAATGTTTCAAACCTTGATTGGCATGTCGGGTTGGAGGTTGGTCTTCATTTCCTTACCAACTCTCTACTCTCTCCATTTGGAGGCTTTCCTTTCCTTGTCCTTCTTTTGAGGTCCATTGTCTCTTTGGTGGTGCTAGTTGGTTTTCTAGACAAGTTGGTTGTCGATCTTTGGTTTTAGCTCTGGTTCAATTTTGGTTCTCTTTTTGCTCCTAGTGGGGAGTGTTTCTCTTGGTGCTTGGGTTTTTTGGCTAACTACCAGCCAGTTGTGATGAGCTCTATGCTCTTCCCCTTATGGGTTCTTAAGCTCTTTTTTAAGATTGGGGGTGTGTTGATGGCTAAGAACTACTCTATTTTTTATTCTATGCTCTAGTTTTCTCTTTTTTCAAAGGATGCTATGGTGATTTGTACTATATATGTAGCTACTTCCCTTTAGTTTTGTCATCTATGGTCTTCTTTAGAGGTGGAGATTGCTCCTTCAAAGGTGAACCCCTCTTCTATTGAGGTGGAGAGGTGTGTTGTGGATTGTGTGGGAAGGTCTACTTTCTGTAGTTTTGGGTCTCATTTTATCCTCTCCTATAGAGGGGAGCCCCTTCCTAGTGAGGTGGAGGTTGGGTTGGTGTTTTGGGTTAACTGGTGTTAGGTGTTTGCTAAGGCTCTTTATTATTCTTCTTTGATTCCTAACTCTCCTATTGAGGTGGGGAGGTTGGTTTCGTTGGCTAGTAAGTGTTTTGCTATTGTCTGGATGGTTCAGGATATTGGTTACCTTGTCATCCCTAGTTGTTTGTTGTCGGTTAGTGTTGACAAGTGTTGTGTTGTAGTCTGGTTGATTCAGGCTGATGGTTTCTTGGCTATCTCAGGTTGTTCTTAGGTCCAAATTCCCTTCTTTCTTGTGGTTGTTTTGGTCTTAAGGTTCCCGTTGAAACCTTTCTTGGTGCAGATTTGAGTTTTCAAGTTATTTTTGTATAATCTGCTTTTGGTTTGTTGTTGGTTGTCATTGTTGTATTCTATAGCAGCTTGGTCTCTTTGTGCGGGTTTTGGGTCCCCATTAAAACTTGCTTGTTAATGGTTTTAGGTCCATTCAAAACCTATTTTTCCCCCTTAATCAAAATAATTTAATCTAAACTAAAATTATAAAATTGAGATAAATCACCCTTGTATATTAAATCATTGTGGACAATGTGAAGATGGTATGGATATGACTTAGAAACATGGTGAAAATTTTCCTTGTTCATATTTTTCTACTAATTGAGAAAACAGAATGAGAAAAGATAACTCTCAATTGCTATTTTTTTGTTTTATAACAGTTATAACATACTCACATTACAAAGTGAGTATATTTAGGTTCAAATTAGTTGAACCTAAATATTCTCACATTTATAATGTGATTGAGTGTTTATGTGCTTATTTTATAATGTTAGTGCAATATTTTTTTTATATAACACAAGTGCATTATCATTTATTTTATCTCCATAATATTTTTTGGCCACCTTTGGCCCTAATATTTGGGCACATACCCAAATAAGTGTTAGGAAACCATGAGCTTAAACCACCCAAAATTTTGTTACCTAACTTTATTATGAAAAATCAATGCCAAAATCTCAAGATGAGTCCATAAGCTTAAAATAATATAGTCTTTACACTTCTCATAAGGTTTTCACAATCCACTTGGGTATGTGCATGCACATGGGGACCAAAAGGGTATTAAGTGGCCACTTTTTTCCTTTTTTGAAATTAGTAAAAACTAATTTTGGATTATAAATTGAATATAGTTACACTCAAAATTTAAATATGTGAGAATAACAATATTTGCAGTGCATTGAATCTGGTTTTTAAAATACTATTTTTTTTTCTAAAATGGTGGAGATTAAGGGGTTCACATAGGGGAGCACACCAAGTACTACTATTTTTGTCAGGAAAACATAACATAGCATCTAATGTGTTTTCCCTAAAATGTTAACCTTTTTTTAGTATTTCAAAAATTGCTCTGGTGTAAAATTAGCTAACGCCATGTAGTTTGTGTCTAGTTTTTTTACTATTTTTTTAATGAGTATATATTTTTTAACTAATTTACAAAGTGGACACATCCTAAAAAATGAAAAATTAAATATGTTACCCCCCTTTTTTTGGAAACTAATCAAAATTCAATTTTATGAATGCATATATAATAGAGTCTAGAATACAAAAATATAATTTATTATAAATTTAGAGGAATGGATAAAAATGAAACAAAAAATACTATACATAGCTTCTCAATGAAAAAAGGGCATTAGATAAGGAAATTAAAAATTTAAAACTTAAGATATTCGAAGTGTAAAAAATATTACATGGTTAGAAAGGTAAGAGAGCTTGAAATTAAAATGTGGTATTTTCTTAGCTCAACATTGAAAGATGTGCAAACTTTCAATGGAGAGCACACTTGACATTTAGTCATTTTTCATAATTTACACAAAACATGTCTTTGGGCATTGACATGTAAGTCCAACCCTTTGGGTTGTATGCCCAAGGAATATTCAACCCCAAGGGTTGGAAATATACAAGGAAGGTAAAAATTATGAGTGTGTTATATCACATTCACACCATAATATGAGTGCATTATAATGCACTCACATTTTTGGGGAAGAATTTTTTGAAAAATGGTAAAAAACATGTGGATCCCATAAGTTTTGACCCTTATGCTCTATTTTACCTTGCATATTGTGCATGTTTTGACATAGAAACACACACATCATGATTTTGAAAAAATATAATCATGGTTTAACAATTCCACCATCTTTTCTTATTTTATTGATGTAGAAGAATTGAATTGCATATTTTTAGATTGGAATTGATAGTATCAACTTTTTTTTTTTTTGAATATTTTGAATGATACTTTTCATGTTTTGTGTTTGAATTTTATAATGTATAATCATTTTTTTTATATTTTGTATCAATTATATTATCTTGAAATAAAATTAAACATCATACCAAGGAAGTTGACAAAAGCTCAAGTTTTGGAGGAGTGTGAAGATGAAAACTAACAAGAAAACATCATGCAATTAAGAAATTGAATCTTAGTTCTCAAGGTACATCCTCTTTGCCATCTAAATTTGATATTTATCATTTTTTTTTAACATAGATAGAAAGTATTTAACCAATTAGGCGGGGGTAGCATAATTTATTGTATTTTGATATTTCATGATGCCAATATATGTATATGTTTATAATTATAATGTTATATGAATGTAAGTGAGATAATGCCATATCTTACACCTTTACCACTTTTTATTCCACTTTTGTGTATGTTACATATATATGTTGTCTTATCAATTAACTCGCATCATTTGGACCATTAACCAACCCTAACCTATAAATTATCACCTAGATCCACTCTATCCATCACCTTAGAAAATGTTAGTGCATTTAATTAGGCCTTGTACTCCCTAGATTAGGCCCTATATGTGGTCCTATCCATTACAATGGATTGCCTCTACATACTATTACTCTGTATTCAAATTTTAAAAATATTGCTTCATAGTCCAATTTATTGAAATGTGAATGTTATTTTGCTATCCCATCAACTTGCATGTCAAAATTCTCAATTTGTGTGTATAGGAATTGTATTTAGGTACATCATCCTAGATTGTTTAGGATCATCAATTCATCATTTTATTTTTATCTTATGAATATACATCTTATTCATAGTTATATTAGTCCTAGTCTCAATTACATTAGTTGTATCAAAATTTGTATCTCCCTTTTGTGAAGTTTCAATATTTTACATTGTTCACAAGTCTTGAGTTCTATTAAGTAAGTCGATGGTCTCTCATTTATCTATAATAGGTCTCTAAATTTGATTTTTAGCACCATCAAGTTTTAGATGTAGCAACATGAGTCATTTGGGTTAGAGATCTTGCAAAAAAAATGATCCTAGAAAGTTGAATAGGCTTCAAGAATCCATGGATGATTTTGTTCAAAAAATTTAGTTATAATCTAATTAAACTCCCTCCTACTCATCCATTAAATACTTCTAAATCACTTCCTAACTCATATGGTGAAAAAATCTCTCTAAGTCTTCTCTATTAGAGAGGTTGAATCATAAAAATATTTAAATTTTAGAAACAAATAAGAGTAACTACGAATGAATTTTAGAAACATTAAACAATCAAGTGGTATAGGAAAAGGGCTAAGATAAGTCTTCAAGCTTAGAAACTATGGATAACAAGCCTTATTTTATCACCATATAGATTGAGGAAACACATTTGAATTATTTGACATGTTTGGTTACATTTCTAATTCATATTGCTAAGAAAGGTGTCCCATGTGTCTTATATTATAATGCATATTTTTGTCTCCTTCTCCCCTCACTTATCTATAGTTCTATTTTTTTATTCCCTAAATGTGTTACTAGATGTATATATTCATGCTTTTTTTGTTTATTTTCATATTGTTAGGATTTTCCCCCCATTATGCCATTGTAAAACCTTGTAGATTGTATACAAAATTTAGGTTATGCAATCAATTCCATGAGGACACATCTTTCCCATCCTAGTCTCTTTTCTTACACTAATTTGTGGAACCTTTTCAAATGGTTTTTGGATGCATATTTGTCTCATTTAGTGTGTCTATTTATGAAGTCCCCTAGATTCCATGTCTTGGGATTATAAAGTCAATTTCTTTTATTTCAAAAATATTATTGTTCAATTTTTTTAAGGCATGGTATATTGAGAAAATTTCCTTTCCACTTTAAGAGGCTTTCATATCTTGGCATTCTCCAACATGGTATCAAAACCATGAGAGCATGTTTCTTCTTGTATCAAGGTGAATCCCACACATATCCCTATAATTGGAGTGTCATGGAGTCAAATCCTCTTCATCATTGAGCCTAGAAGGTCCAAGAAATGAAGAAATACTTTTGTTTAGCGAAAAATGGTAACTTCATTTTTTTGCAAAATTTTGTCTTGCATGTGTACTATACGAATTTTTGGTAAAAAAAATACAACTATTTTTTTTAGTTGAGGGCTATTCAACCCTTTTCCCATTTTGGGTTAAAACTTGTATTTTATAAAAAAAAGGGGGCCTATTTTGACCTATTGTGTAGCAAAATTCTAGCTTATTGACTTGTTCGACAAAATTTGTGATAAACATTTTCTTGTGAGGTTTGTGACATTATTTCATAATTGAAGTTAAAATTAGAGGCATTAATGTCTATATCTACAATTTATCTGTTCAATCCATTACATAGAGGCATTGCACTAAACTTACTTGACTCTTCTTCCTTTGTGTAGGAAAACCTCTACCTTCCTCACATGTAGATTGTAAACCACTCCCAAATATTGCAAAAGCTCTTTAAACCTACATATGTTTCCAACATACTCGCTTTGAGGAAGCCTCGAAGGCTATGCAGTGAGGGAGAAATTTTTTAACCTTGGTAGATGCAAGCATGTTCATTAAGAAAGGACCTCAACACACAACAGGGACATAGAGAAGAGGCACTTTCAATTGACGAGGAGGCCAAAGGGAGGTGGCACATATTTGCATTGTGGGTTCATCCTGAGGTGTACTTTTTGCACCATAGGCAGACTCATCTATTGGCTACTACCTCATACTCAGTTTTTGTGGTCTCTAAGCACCCTCACCATATTATTTGCGCCATCTAGCAAAGAGATCCCAACAACGGCAGGAAACCTTCATTCTTCGACCTGATGATTTCATCTCCTATGCCTCTTTTCTACACAAAAGCCTCTCAAACACTGGCATTAATTTTTACAAAGGCGAGGGTTATTCATAATGTGGGTTCATCTTCAGCGATCACAACTCAGTTAACAATTAGAGTGGACTTCAAATTCCATGGGATTCCTCACCACACGTGCGAACTGATCTTCACCTCTACAATGGCTCTCATGCATTCTTGGTCAATAGTGAAGGGTCTCCTCCATCTACAAATTTCCTTCCCACACGTCTTCTTTGCATGAACATTTCAATGCAGTGGCGTGGAAAGCACATCCTCATCTTTCCTTTAACCTCCCGAAGATTTATCTAAATTTGTTTAAATAGTTATTGCAACAATATCATTCATTTATCGTCATATTTGTTAGAACTGCTTGCATTTATTAGTTCCTGCCGGCAAGCAGGGATACTTATGCATTCACCTGAAATGCTTTTAACTGGCAGCATCGGCCAATCACATTTCGCTATTTAACATATTACTTTTTTTTTTATAGTTTGAATTTGGAGACCTATTTTATATATTGGAAAATTAGCATTTATCTATTTTCTATTCATCCGAGTAGCTTTATAAATCATTATTGTTTTAAAAATTCAGGAAAATGCGAACGCATAAATTGAGTAAATAAATTTAAATAAAGGTATAGTTTAGAAGTTGGCGGCTAGAGGTACGTAATCCATGAATGCAGATTAAATGCATTAAAATATCAGGGAAATACGAGCGCATAAATTGATTAAATAAATTTAAGCAAAGGCATAGTTTACAAAACTGGCGGGTAGACGTACGTAATGCATGAATACAAATTAAATGCATTAAATGGCA
>VDFB02183396.1:18791-39855 GCA_007258455.2 Sequoia sempervirens
GAAGAAAAAATGGGAAACTAATACAACAGTGGGTAGTTATAATGCCCAAAAAGAATCAAACCTGGAACAAGAGAAATATCCAAAAAATTGCGCTTTAAAGTACGTAATGCACTAGAGAATTTACCATAGCAGAATAGAAATTTTCATTTGCACAGAGATAGAGGAAAGAATGCAGTATAAACCTATTGTGTGCCAAAGTACGTAATGCACTAGAGAATTTACCATAGTAGAATACAAATTTTTATTTGCATAGAGATAGAGAAAAGAATGCAGTATAAACCCATCTTGTGCCAGCAAGCATTTAAATTCTATCAGATGTCGTGGTTACTGTTCTCATAGGTAGACATGTAAAATACGAAAGAATTTATAAGGCAAGTGAAGTGATTTACAAAACTTCTTAGGAAAATGGGCTTTTGGGAATGCAATGAGTATTAAATCTGGACACCTTGATATTCACATGTTAACTTTGGCATTTTTATGGAGTTGGTAGCTCTTAGTTACTCTTCTTTCATCTAATATCTAATTAATTAGGTGGCTGTTAAGTAGTCTTTAAATACATAATAATAAAAAGAAAGAAATAATTATAAATATCCTTGTGGACATTGTAATTATGGGTTGTGAGTTGTACTTGCATGTAGATGGACTAAGCACTCAAAAGTCACAGTAAATGTAGCATGTCAGCTAATAGGTCCATGTGACATTTCAGACATGTTAAAGTAGTGAATTCCATATTTGTCATTTATTCTTGTATCATTAGATAACTAATTAATTAGGTAGCTGTTAATTAGTCTTTGAATACATAGTAATTAAGAGAAAGAAAAAATTACAATTATCCTTCTGTACATTTTACCTGGTGACCAGATTCAAGGAACAAACATATGAAGCAAACAACAATTCGAGATTTTGTAATTGAAAAACTTAGACTGAATGCTTAGGAAGCTAGAAAATTGTATCTTGGGGTTATAAAAAACTATGTCGAATATGTTTTAAAATTCAAATTGCAATGTTGGTGTAGAGCAATAAAGTAATATTGCTTGATAAAATAATTTTAGACTTTGTGCAAAAGAGCAGTTAAATTCATTGGTAGAAGATTTGTGGTACAAGGACCTATGGTAACTAGTTTGTGTAGTTAATCTGTTTTACTTTTATACTTGTGTCTCTTGAATCTAAAAAATGCTTGCTAGTGTTTTAATGGATTTGGCTATTAGTATCCATCGCAGTAGGAGTGTTATATGTTGCAATTGTAATTTTGGGAGTTGTTTGCATTTTGGTCATTTCCTTGAGCTTAATTGCTATTCTTTTAGAAAAACAAACAAATGGTCTTCGTTTACTAATCAAAGCTTATTACATGGTGCAATGCTTTTGATCGGAAGAAGAGAGGTGGTGTAGCGGTGCAGCTGTGGCAAATTCTTCAAGAAAAGAGTACAGGGTGAGTTTCTAGAATAAACCTTCTCCTTTGTTTACAATTGCATAGAGTAGACAAAGAAAAGGGTTAATTCAAGATTCTCACTATATTGATTGTACTTGTGGTCATATCATTGCTTTTTGTTACAAGGACAATCTTTACAAATGGGTATTGTGAGTGGCATATGCTATATGGTTCATAAAAATTAAGCAATTGGGGTTCAAAAGTAGATCTTTGTTGCAATAATATAACATCAGATGTGCAATTAGTATCCAATCAATGTCTTTGGTGGCTAATCGCACTTTATAATTTAAACATAGTCTTGTCTATTTTGAGAGTTTGATTTTGAATCCATATGCATACTTTGATTAAAACTAGTGGCTGAAGGTACATAATTCATTGATGCAAAAATAGCCTTTAAGTACATAGCAATTACAAGAAAGATATAATTACAATTATCCTTGTGTACATTTGAACTATTAAACAAAGGAAATTAACAAACTAGCACTAGAAAACCATGTGTGTGTTAATGTGTTGGATAACATATATTTGTGCATAGGTGTATATGGATGCTATGAGTTGTGATTTCTACTATTATGTAGCACTTACTATTACTTGTACAACCAAGCCACATGCAAGTAGAATTCATAATTCATGGCATCCAGATACACTTAAGGACAAATACAAATCAAGGTTGTTGGTATCCTGATAAGAAAGATGATGAGATACATCCAATTAATGTGTGTCACAACATCTTATTGAATGAAGATTATCTAGATAGGAAGGTTACAAATGAGAATCTGTATTGGTGTGTGTCTGATGCTCTTTCTGGAGACTTGTCAAGAAAATTGCATGCTAATCCTATTAGAGCACAAGTGGAATTAGATTTATTGATTGACTATGATTGATGGGTCAAACGTGTACAAGGATAGTTAAATAATTAGGTAGCTGCTGATTAGTCTTTAAGTACATAATAATTAAAACAAAGAAATAATTACAATTATCCTTGTGTGCATTTGAACTGTTGATCAAAGGCAGTTAAGAAACTAGCACTAGAAAACCATGTGTGTGTTAATATGTTGGATAACATGTACTTGTGCATAGGTGTATATGGATGCTATGAATTGTGATTTCTGTTTCCATGTAACTGGTTTAAACATTTAATAATTAGTGCTAGGTAATGGAATGAAATGAACTTGGGAAAATGGAAATAGAGTGACCCCATGAAATTGAAACATCAATGTTTACATGGCTTTAACATGATAGCAGATTTGCGTCCATGAGACTTCTTTAAATCTCAAATGTCATGTTGTATGTGGCGTATTAGCTAGTTGGCTTAACATGATAGCTTCCAAACAAGTTAATTCAGCGATCAATCAAGCTAATTGGCTAATGAATTAATTGTGTTGAGTGGTTAGTCATAGTTAATTATTAGTCATCTTTATCCTCCAAATCAGTTAAATCATTCTTGCCTATTCACATTCACAGATACACAATCTTTATGACCATTTTTCCTGTTTTTAATAAAATAGGAGCTTTAGAACAGGATATGTACATTCATGTAAGCATGATAAGACGTGGATTTCTGACAGATATTATGGTTTCAAATGCTCTCATGAATATGCATACAAAATATGGAAGCACAAGAAAAACATGTAAACTGTTTGACAGAATTCCTCAAAGAAATGTTGGATCTTGGTGTGTAATGATTGCAAGCTATGCAGAGAATTATTTGTCGAAAAAGCTTTTTGCAAACTTTCAAGCAAATTAACTAAATAGCTGATCAAGTTAACTGTCAATCAAGTTACTTGAGCAATCAATGAAACTAGTTCATTGATAGATCAGTTTTCTTGAATAGTTAATTATAGTTAATTATAAATCATCATTATTCACCAAATCAATTAAACCAATCATGGCCATTCATATGCAAAAAAAAGAGTTTCTTGAAAAGGCTTTATAGACAAGGAAGCAAATGCAATTGCTAGGTGCAAACCGAAATTGGAAAACCTTCGTCAACATTTTCCTTTGTGTTTCTTGTGCTACAAATATTCAACAAGCTATAGCTGTCCATATTAATTGTATTCCTTTGTCTATGTTCAAGCCATATGTTTATTCTATTGCCTTTGCTATTATTTGATAAAATTTTAAATGTCATAGTATATCTGGCATATCAGCTAATAAGTCCATCTCACATTTTGCTCATGACAATCTAGTTTGTCTCATCTGTCTTTGATACATTAATCAAAGTCAATTAACAAATAAGTCAACCTTACACTTGACTCATGCAAATTAAGTCAATTCTATCTTTTACTCATTAATGAAATTAACTAATCAGTTTAACAAGATAGCTTTCAAACAAGTTAGGTCAGTGAACAATCAAGCTATTTGACTGATGAGCCAATTGAGTTCAATAGTTAATCATAGTGATAGCAAAAAAATCCTTCCTAGATGATGTCATAGTTGAATCTGGTTTTGTGTGCCTGTTTGCACTTTTGCTATAGCTTGAAGCAATGGTGCTTTATGGCTCGAGTATTAAGTTTAATTGGAAACCTTTCTTGATTTAAATTGATTGATTAAAATCTGTTTGGAAACAATAGTTACAATGTTTCTTTAGGCTCGATGCAAAACAACAATATAGTTAAAATGCATAGCAAAAGCCTGTAGAGAACCATGCTCACACTTGTACATTTGGAATTCAAGGACCTATGATAAATAGTCTCGCAGGTTAATCTGTTTTCAATTAATACTTGTTTCTATTGAATCTAAAAAAATACTTGCTGGTTTTTTTGGTGTTTTGACTATTAGTATCCATTACACTATCACTATCATCCATTGCAATTATAATTTTGGGAGTTGTTTGCACAGATGTGTTTTGATGCATTGTGAAACCTAACTTGTGTTTTTGGGATAAAATGAAGCAAAGTAAATAAAAGTAGAAATTTGTTACCTTGAGTAGCTTGTCGCTTGGTGTTCATTCAATGAGCACAGGAGCTTTTTCTCTGTCACTATAAACGTCCCCTTTGTATTGATAAAAGCTGTCAGTTCTCAAATCTATGCCTTTGCTTAAATTTAGTTGTATATGGGGTAACATTGTTTTCAAATACATGACTGATAATAACACATATATTAGAAAACTTTGAATCAAAAAACACAAATCATTAAAAAAATAATATTTCGCTCTGTCTTGTATTGCTACAGATAGAGCTTCTTTTCATAAATCATATGTATACCCCACATATTCCTAGACTAACTGTATTAACTTAGAGAGTCTTGACAAATTGCCGGAACAACTCACTATTTTCAACTTTGCATAAGCCTCCACTGTACTCCACACTATATTATTGTTGTCTACCTTTCTACCATCAAAACATGTCTACATATGGCAAATGACTAAAATTACACATTCTTTTGTTAGATTTCTTATCATGTTCTATCACCTTAATAAGATCAGGTACAACCATAATGTATTAAAAATGAGTTTATAAGTGTGCAATGCAATCAAGCCCCTGTTTTGCAAGTTATAGCGAAACAAACTATATGATTATACCACAAATGGAGATTCTTAGTCCAAACAAGAGGGAATAAAAACATAAGATTCAATTGTTAGCCAGGTCCTTCATTGCTCCCTTGCTACTGGTAGATGTCACAAAAAAGTACAACCCAATTTGTAAGATGACAATGAATTTAAGGCACTTGAAATAAGTTTGTCTCTATAATATTGTCCACACTTATTTAGCCCCAGCAGCTATGTATTGGCTTATAGGTAGATATAACAGTTGAAAATGCTATCATAGACATATATACACAATGTGGAAATATAGACAAGGTCCAGGAATTGGAAACAAGGAATGCATAGGAAACATAAGCTATGAAATACAATGACATGTAGCATAAACAAGTAACAGTTTAAACTCCAATAATCTGTTAAAAAGCTTTTATGAACATTGATTTTTTATCAGATTACTTTTGCAAAATACACGTACAACAATGCAAAAGGGTGTCTGGTAATTTTGCTATCAATTCATATGATCCAAGAACTGCTTCTGACAGAGACACACTTCCTCCTCCATCTTTTTTAGTTTCGCAGAATCTGGTCAAGAACTTTATTTTGTTAAATGAAACAATCGGGAATTTGGAAAACAGAAAAAACAATAGATTCTTGAGCTTTCTAATTCATTTTGATTTTTCAATTTTTTTAGCTCACTTTTATAGCATGCTGAATAACAAGCAACTAAAAACAACATTCAAAACTCTACAATGCTCTAGTAGAATGACAACACAAACAAGTATTCAAGGGTACCTATGCTGTTTACTTCTGCTCCAAACTCTAAAAGAAGCCTTCCACAGTCTTTGTATCTATTTGCTGTTGCAATGTGCTAAACACAGTATATCAAAAAGATTTGTCATATTGTTCTAAACTCTAAAAAAAAAAGAATCTCCATATCCTACCATCAAAGAAAATGCATTAAAGTCAAAGGAGATTGAAATTGAAGATAACAAACCTAATAGCACTCACTTGGATAAACTGTTTTCTATAGTTTGAATTTTATTGGTTCCTAGTGTCAAGGCAGTAATACTCATGCATTTGGTTGGAATGCTTTTAACTGGCAACATTGGCCAATTACATTTCAGCATTTAACATATTACTTATTTTTTTGTATAGTTTGAATTTGGAGAGCTATTATTTATATTCGAAAATTAGCATTTATCTATTTCCCTATTTGTCTGAGTGGCTTTATAAATCATTATTGTTTTGAAAATTTGGGAAAATGCGAATGCATAGATTGATTAAATAAATTTAAGCAAAGGCATAGTTTGAAAACTGGTGGCTAGAGGTGCGTAATCCATGAATACAGATTAGATGCATTAAAATATCAGGAAAATGCAAGCACATAAATTGATTAAATAAATTTAAGCAAAGGCATAGTTTATAAAACTAGCAAGTAGATGTATGTACTGCATGAATACAAATTAAATGCATTAAATGGCATCTGGCTCGAGGTGAATGCGCTAGAATGGCTTGGTAGCCACGTGTGGCCAGGGTACTTTGGTCATTTAATATAGAATTAAGCCACTTGCTATGCATCTCTATTACTTTGTGTGTGTTGTTTTTGTGTTCTGTAAGTGCATGTTCTGAGGAAGAGTTTGTAGCCAATGAGCAGGAGATGTTATAGTTACAGAGTCTAGAACCAGAAACGAGATACTTGAGGTGATAATTAGTTATTTTCCATAATTTCTTATTTTAAGTGCATAATGAAGCTGTGTTTCATAGTGCTTTGGTTGGCCTGTCATTATCACTTTGTGCTTGATGTGTTGGTGCATGTATGTATGTATGCATTTCTCTATGTACATATGCATTTTTCTATGTGTATATCTATGTAAACATTTGTAGATGCATATATGCATATATGCATATGTCTCTAGATATATCTATGCATGTGTGTATTTATGCATATATGTGTGTGTGTATAGATGCATCTATGTGAATATGCATGTATGCATATATGTTTACGTCCATACATGCATTTATGTGTGTCTACATGGATGTATCTATACATATATATACATATGTATATATATATGTATGTGTCTATATGTCTTCTCTAGGAGAGAGTTTACAATGATAGGGCAAAGTTTGTCATGGTTCCAAAAAGGGAACTTGTAGACAAGTTACTTCAGGCAATAAATAGTTATTTTCATCAGTTTCCTTTTATTTAACAGTCCATAGGCAGATTGGGTTTCACAGTGCTCAGCCTACGCTAATCTTCATAGACTAGTTCCTCAGATGAACAATTGTGTTTTCTCCAATGTACAATATAGAAGCTTAACAATAACTTGGTGCTTATGAGTCCTCTAAAGATTACATATCTTCAATTACTGCATCACTGTTCCATAGTGCAAACTTTAGAGCCGCTGTGCTATTAGCATGTGCCATAATGGGACCTTTTGAACAATATGTGGACAATGTGTTGAGAAGACTTTCCAGGCTATTAGGCAAATGCAGTTTACAGATATAGGCATAAACTTCACAATTTCTTTTAGCTTTCTCGTTGTCATTAAAGCATAAAGGAAAGAGGATTTTTTGCAAACTTCTAATCTATGCACTTTTACATGATAATTCACCTTATTAAGTAATGAATCAAATTATCTTAATTAATTAATCTTCTTTTCCCTTCGATCATTTGATATCTAATTAATTAGGTAACTGCTAAATAGTATTTACATACATAGTAATAAAAAGAAAGAAATAATTATAACTATGCTTGTGCACATTTGACCCATCAATAAAAGTCAATTAATAAATCTGATTCGACCTGTTCACTGATAGTATTCGCATGCAATTTCCTTGAGAAGTCTTGAAAAAGAGGATTACTCACACACCAATAAGGATTCTCATTTGTAATGTCCCTATCCAAATCATCTTTATTGAATAAGATGTTCTGGCATACATTAATTGGATGTATGTCATCATCTTTCTTATCAGGATGCGAACAACCTTGGTTTGTATTTCTCCTTGAGTGTATCTAAATGCCATGAGTTATGAATTATGCTTGCATGTGGCTTCATTGCACAAGTAAAAGTAACTGCTACATAATGGTACAAAATAAACTTATGCAAATGGAAATGAAATGACCCCATTTAGTTAGAAAATCAATATTTATTTGGCTTTGACTATTAAGTGATAGCTGGTCTAGCATTAAATAGTAGCTAGAAATTGTTTTTATCAGAAGTTAACAGTGGTAGCATAGGTCTGTGTTGTTTTTTGGCTTAGTATTGACAGGTTGCCATGGCCTATTTACACTTCTTCAGATGCTTAAGCAAATATGGCATCTATTCCATTGATTGCTCTTAAAGAACTTATGCCACCATTGCAATAACAGAATTACACTAATGCATGCAAATGCAAAAAAAATTCTATATTAAAGGGTACACAAATAACAATAAGTATTTAAAAATTATAAAATGCAATTTGCATTATAAGAAACAAAAGTTCTTACTTAGGTTCTTTCTCGTCGAAATGAATCTACATGAGAATTCTATTTTGTTTTTATGAATAACATAGTATATGTCACTCACTGTACTCATTTGTCTAAATTGTCCTTGTGACAGGGATCGGTGCTTTCAACTGTATTTAAACAATCACACACAAACTGCAACGTGAGGTTAGCATATTAACCTTCTCCTTTTTGTTTTTGAAAAAAAAATGCAGAGTTTTCCAAATATGTGCTTCTAGGAAGATTTCCCATGGTTGTAGATGAAATAGTATATGTTTTTATAGTTTGCTGACTTCTCAATTTTGTCATTGTACTAGGAAAAATTACTTGTGCCTATAATAACAGCCAGAATTTGTACATTGCTGCAAGTATACTTGATCATTCAATAGCAGATTGCAAGGTCAGCTCTCTAAATTGTCTTTTTGCTTTTCTTGAAATGCAATTGAAATTTCTTCAATATAATGACTGCATAAAGTTCTTTTTCATGTTTTCATTTTGTCATCTTGTATTCTTCATTTCTTTGAACACAAATGATTTAAAAGGCTGCTTGCACATATAGGAATAGGAAAATGCATTTTCCACAATTGCAATAGTAATTTGTCTTCGGAAAATAGAACAAGTTTTTCTTATGTGTTAACTAGTTATACTTCCTCTATACAATATCCATAGAATAGAATGAACTGCTAGAATGCAATTTTTAAATCCTCTTTACAGTTTCAAATAGCCTATAAAGTCATAAGTCTTTGTTTTATGTCAACTGGCTTTTACCTTTATGCATTTAAGGCAATTTTTTTCATAAGACTACTTATATCTGTGGCAAGTTACCATGCACTGTGCAAGTGAACGTGTGTTTAATCTTCCTATATTGCAAAAAAAGACCACAAAGTTAATTTCAAAAGCTGACATGGCACATGAGTACAATGAATGATGTACTACGTTACTCATAGACATGACACAATATTTTTCCATGGTCTTGTTTACATGCAAAATGACATTAACCACAATTTTTTTTTGCTCACATTGCCAATTTCACTATGTGCTATAAACCTGTATAGTAAGAGAAAACTGATAAAAGAAACTATTTATTGCCTCAAGTAACTCATTTCTGGTTCTGGACACTGTAACTATAACAAAGTCTGCTCAATCACTGTAAACTCCTCTAGAACAAAGACTTGTAGAATAGAAAAAACAATTTCCGCAAAGTAATAGTCATGCTTAACAAGTGACTTAAGCCTATAACAAATGAACAAAGCAACCTGGCTATACATGTCCACCAAGCCATTTCAGCAGTTTCCCATCCAGCCACATGCAATTTAATGCATTTACTTTGCATTTATGCACTGTGTGCCTGCACCTATGAGTTTTAATCTCTTTTCTTTATTATTTAATCAATCTATGCCTTTGCTTTTGCTCAATGGATCTATGCCTTTGCATTTTCCTCAAATTTTTAAAACTCCAATGATTTTAAAAGCTATTGCCACAAATAAGAAAAGCCATAGATCTTCTTTGATCAATCAATGCCTTTGCATTTCCCTGATTTAAAAAAAATAGAAATGATTTATGAAACTATTCCCTACATGCCACTTAATTCATGTTTATGTGAATATCTTTTAAAATCATTTGCTCTTTGAGAAAATCAGTCACTTAGAAGTACATAGAAACAAAGGAATTCAATTACACAAAACATTTGAAGACCACAGCCTCAGATTGACAATATGAGCAAAAAAGATTCTTATCCACCATTTCTTGCATGTAAACAAAGCTACCTGAAAATATTGTTTTGTGTTTGTGGCATTGAGAGTATACATCATGCATTGTACTCATTTATCCAAATTGTCAATGTAACAGGAATAAGTACATACAATCCTGGTGGGGGACAGTTGATGACAAGGTCAGGTTGAAGAATTAATACTATTTTCCCCTTGCCCTTCTAGAAAATTGTTTGCTGTATAATATGTCACACAGGCTTCTGCTACTACTCAAGATCCATTTTCCAACATATATAGAGATTATTATCTTCCAGAATGCTCGAGAACATGATTAATACTATGGAATGCTATTGAGTAAAAGCACATAGGCAACATAGGATAAAACTATAGATTTTGTAATCTAGATGATATCGTTTGATACTATTCATACATAACATCTGCTATTCTCAAATACATTGGGATACGAAAGAAATGAGGAAAATGATAGACGTTGACACCTATGAATTGACAAAACGCCCCCAAATATCAAACATTGACTATGCGCTTAAGAGCGAGGGGCTTTGCAGGTTAAGTACTTTTGCATACAATGTTGGCGATTATTTGTTTGACTCCTTACAGCTACTACTTAACAATCACTACACATCAATTCAAGTACGAAATGGAGCTATAGATTACTTCTTGAGTTGCTTTCAAAACAAGGACAAAGAAGCAATAAAATCATACAACTATGAACTAGATCCTGATACTCTATATACATTGCACAAAGTACATGATCCGCAAACATATTTCTGCAGAATGTGATTATCTGCAAAGCCATAGGCAAATTGCACTGAAAGTGGATTATGGGGTGACTTATTCTGCATTCACTAGATATCCAAATGGTTGAATATACAAATATGCCTTTGGTCAAGGACAACAGCAAGAAGGTACTTATAGTTCAATACTTCTGACTACACAGAACCAGTCTCTATACTATTTCATGACATCAATTCTTTAAGTGGACACTTTGAACCATTTTTAAACATTGAAACACAAAACTTAATTTCAAAACAGCCCATAGGTTCTCATGAAATTAAAAAAATGTGCACAAAGTACCCTCAGATATCAAACATTGACAATGCCCTTAGGGCTGAAGGCCTTTGTAGATTAAGCACATTTGCATACAATGTTGGCGATTGTTTGTTTGACTCGCTTCAAGTACTACTTAACAATCAGTACACCTCAACTCAATTACGAAATGGAGCTATAGATCATTTCCTAACTTGTCTTCAAAATAAGGAAAAAGAAGCAATTAAATCATATAACACTGAACTAAATCCTAATACTTTATATACATTGCACAAAGTACATGACCAAGAAACATACTTCTGCAAAATGCGATTGTCTACAAGACCATGCACAAACCATAGTGAATGTGGATTGTGGGGTGACTTGTTCTACATTCACTGGATATCCAAATGGTTGAAAATACAAATAAGCCTCTGGTCATTGGCAACATCAAGAAAGTACCTAGATTTCAATGATTCTGGATATACAGAATCAGTCTCTATACTGTTCCATGATACAAACCCTCTGGGTGGAAATTTTGAGCCGCTCCTAAGAATCAAATCCCAAAATCTAACTTGACAATGCTCAAGAAGCTTACTCCAACTTAAAAAGTCAATCAGAAGTTATCCACAATACAAAATTACTTACTTGAACAAGACACATGCTTTGCCAAAAATCAAGAAGAATTTGATACCATTTTTTACAACAAACAATTTTAAACATAAATCAACAATAAGACTTAATCACCTGAAGAACTTGATTAGAAAAGAAAAAAAGAAGAAGTATACCTACCAGTCCAAAGAAAACAAAAACATTGTCACCAATAGAAATTTATAAAACAACAATACAAGATACACCAAAATATCCATGTACAATTTGCCAAGTGCTCTGTTTCCACAAGGACATCAGGACATTCAAAGAAAAACAAAAAGAACTATACTGTAAGCTACTACAATCAGATTCCTTACCATTCAAAGATTTCATATGCCATGTATGCTACTTTGCATTAAAACAGTCCATTATTCCAAAGTATGCTACCCCACAAAAAATAAGAGCTAATAGACCATTGGGCTATGTTAAAAATTTAAGTCAGCTAGAAGAACGACTTGTCTCACTTAGAATTGCATTTGCACAAATTTGGGAACTAGGGTTCAAAAGGTCTCAAATAGGCCTAACAGGTTCTATTATAAATGTTCTTGTTGACATGAACATTGTACAAAGAGCATTACCACAATCAATTAACAACACACAAACAATTGTTGTTTCATTGAAAAGGCGCTTACAATACAAGAATGCATTTCAAAAAGGCATGGTGTGCCCAAATGTCATCATGCAAGATTTGACTCAATTAACAAGGACACCATTATACAAAATGCACAAAGTCCATATAAACCAAGATTGGCAAGAAGTTCTCCAATGCACTCAAGAAAACGAAGACAATAGTGCACAAAATACAAGTGAAACAGAATCAGATAGTGAAATGGAAAATGAAAACCCATCAGAAACATTGATACATGGATTTACTGAGTCTAGAAGTATCCATAACATGGAAGACAAGATTATTGAAATTGCACTTGCAGAGGACAAGTATCCAATTGGAATATTTAAGGACATGTATGCTGAAGAAATGAATTTCCCAACTTTATTCTTTGGCAAACCACGTGATAATGATATTGTAAAAAACTTTACATATCAGAAAATAATACACTGGGAGCTCTTACAGTCACAAAGACAATTTGCATATCATACAACGAACATTTTTTTCAAAGCTATTAAGGTACTAATACAACAAGTATTGTCTACAATGACAATAAGAATCCGAAAGGGCCAGTTAAAAGGATGAAGGCTATTTGCAAAGGACGTTAAACACAAACCAAATCTAGAAAAAATTCTTAAATCAGATATTGGATATGTTGATTTCAAAAGAATAAAAATCTCTCCAGACTATTCACAACAACTTAAGAAAAATGTATTTGCTATGATTCGACAACTAGGACCACTGAAATTTTTCATCACTTTCACTAGTGCTGAGCAAAATTGGGATCCACTAATTCAAACATTACAAGAGCTACACAATCTACACCAATCAGCACAAAACCGTGAAGAATCTAATGGCCCAACACACATTGAAAAATTTGAACTAATCAAGAAAGACCCTATCACTTGTGCACGTTACTATAAACATAGGATAAATGCAATAAAAAAATTGATACTTACAGATGACTCTTTCTTTGGAAATGTCATTGATTACTTCTCAGTCACTGAGTTCCAAAATTGAGGAAATGGACATGATCATTTCCTCATATGGGTTAAAAATGCACCAATCTACACAGAAGATAACAATGCAGACATCATAGCTTTTGTTGATAAGTACATTACTTGCGACACCAAAAATTTGGAACCTGCTTTAGCAATGTTACACAAACATCATCATACAAAGAAATGCAAGAGATCAAGAAAATGACTTTGTAGATACAATTTTCCTTTTCCACCAATGCAAAAGTCAACTATACTTTTACCAATACTCCAAAAGACTGAAGCGATAATTGCAAATGCCATTAACATCTTTGCAAAACTCCAAATAGCAAACTATGACGAAACATTCACTTTTCAAATGTTCTTGAAAGAAATAAACTTAACTGGCAATGAATACATTGAAGCTTTGAGCTCAACATTAAATAGGCCCACGCTTTTTTTACAAAGAAAACCATCACAAATATGGAACAATAGTTTTTTAAGGAAAATTCCAGATCTTTGGAAGGCTAATACAGATGCACAGTTTGTCCTCAATGCATATGATGTTGCAATGTATTGTAGCTCATATATTGCAAAAGTAGAGAAGTCAATGACATATGCATTCAAAACAATACGTACAGACCACATGCAAGACAATATTGATGCAATACGAATGGTGAGTAAACTCGGAAATGCCATGCTTAACTTGCAACAAATGTCATCACAACAAGCTGCACATATTGTTTTGTCACTGCCATTAAACTACAGTTCAAGAAAATGTATATTCATTGATACATGATCTGACAATGATCGCACATTTATACTAAAATTTGTTAAACAATTGAGCAATGAGCCAAACAAATCAGAAAACGTTCTTGCAAAATCTATAATAGAATACTATTTGAAACATCCTGAAAAAATGGTGGACATATGTCTTGCAGAATTTGTTTCCAGATACAACAAATACAGTGCTACAATTGAACCAAAGGCCAAACCAAATGTGGTACGGTTTATCAATTTCAACAAACACTTTGATATAGAGAATCATTGTAGAGAGCAATTGGTTCTCTATGTTCCATTTACCATTAATGAGCTTACACTCAAACAAAACTTTGACTCTTGGGAACATGCATACATGTACCATGGACAAACCATTCAAACAAATAGTGCAAAGTTCATCCACAACACAAACTCCGCATGGGGTGACATTGACAAAGCATAAATGATCTTCAGTCTCTTGAAGATGAAAAGCTCATTGACCTAGCAATGCAAGCAAAGCTTCGCCAGAAAGAACTATATGACATACAAACAGACCTTCCAAACATAGGTCGTTCTAACCCAAATACCATGCATTCCAATGGATTTGAAATTGCAAAGCACCCACAGATTATAGATAACAATGAATACTACAAGTTAAGACGAATGTTAAATAAAGAACAACAAGCAATTGTTAAAGATGTTTTCATAAAAAAGATGAAAAATCCACAAAAGCCATTGCACTTATTTTTGACTGGGGGAGCTAGAACAGGAAAGACTTTTACAGCAAAGGCCATCTACCAAGCTCTCATTCACATGTATAGCAATTCTGTTGACAATAATCTAGACAAACCCAAGGGCTTATTAACTGCATATACAGGAAAAGCATCATATAACATAGGGGGATTCACATTACATTCAACATTTCATATACCTTTTAACACATCAGAATTCCTGCCACTGAACACTGAAGTGCTTGCCACTATGTCAAAGCACTATGATCAATTACGCATACTTCTTATAGACGAGATATCATTAGTTGGCTCAACATTCCTACGGTATATTGATAGAAGACTACGAGACATAATGCAAATGCCTACAGCATACTTTGGAAACCTTGATACAATATTTTGTGGTGACCTTTACCAGGCACAACCTGTCCTTGACTCTGTGGTTTTTGAAAATAGGCCTACTCCAATTGAATTAATTCCTTATAGTTTCTGGAAAGACCATATAAAGTGCTATTCATTGGTGACTACCATGAGACAAAAAGATGAAATATTTATTTCAATCCTTAATAGACTACGAGTAGGAATTCAGACAACTCATGACATAGACTATCTTAAAAAAATTTGCTTTCATCCTGTACCATTTGATCCATTGCTTCCACACCTTTTCTATAGGAGAATTGATGTTCAAGCACATAACAACAAAATGCTATCAATCATTCCAACCCAAATGATAGTGCTAGATGCAATAGATGAACTTGAGGAGGACCTTAATGCAATACGAGTATACAGTCACACAATGACACTTCCATCACAAATATGCTTAAAACCAAACATTCTTGTTGAACTCTATGCAGGCAACTACAATGTTCAAGATGGCCTCGTCAACGGTTCAGATGGAATTTTTAAAGCATATACAACACAAAACAATATTGATATTGTCTGGATTAAATTTAATGACCCATCAATCGGACATCATCAACGCACAAAACTAGCACAATGCTATTCTACTATCATTGACAAAGACTGGGTGCCTATACAACGCATTGCTAGGCCAATCCAGAAAATAACAACAAACAAGAAATTACAATTAGAAAACAATTCCCAATACAAGTAGCATGTGCACGAACCATACATCAATCCCAAGGATTAACAATGGAGGCCTTGGCTTTTGATCCCACAGGCATTAGACAGCATGGGCTAACCTATACAGCTCTATCACGAACAAAATCAGTAGAATCATTATTTTTGTTACAACCTTTAACTACAAAAAACTTTAAAGTTAAAAACAAAATACAACTAGAAATGTCTCGTCTCCAGACATGTGCACAATGGAAATTTGATAACCAAAGCATATGTTCAGAAAACAAATCACATTTACTTCTATGTACATTGAACACTCATAGCTTGAAAGCACATGCAGAAGACATTGTCAATGACTATGGCATAATGCAATCTGATATCTTGTGTCTCCAAGAAACACATATGCATCCCTTTGAGCTAAATATCTTGCTGCAGTATTTTGATAGCTTTTCTGTGCATAACATACATGGCATAGCAACTTTAACAAGGAAACATCTATTCCTTTCAAAATCAAAACAACATGAAACATCAAATATTGAAGCCATCACATCAACAGTAATGCTATCTAACAATGAACTCAATGTTTGCAATATTTATGCAAGACCTGCAACTGCCATAGATGAAGTAATCGCAATCTTGCAAATAATTATTGCATCCAAAAATTCAGAAAACATGTTGTACATTTTAGGCGATTTTAATGTGAACATGTTTTCTGAAAGCAGAAGCAAAAAAATACTTCAGAGTTATATGCAGTAGAACAATATACAATTTATGTTGGACCAACAACATAGCATGGGCAAGTCAATCATTGACCACATTTGGTCCAACACGACTACAAATATATGCTCTATCTATAAATCAGAAGCATATTGGACTGATCACAATCCAATTTTCCTAAAATTTCATATTGCCCAGCAGACAAATTGAACTTTATAGAACTTATAGCCTTATATCACTTTTATGCTTTGCAATGCCTTTTTCAATCCTATATCCATTATTTGCAGGAGATCTATGGATGAAACTAAAAGACAGTCAAAGCAAATACAAACCACGCAAGAAGAATCAGCACAACAGTAAAGCACTCATAGTATTATTCCTTCATACTCGTTCAGCCAAATCACATATTCAAATAACATTGTTCCAATTCTTTGCAAGACGCTAAAAGATGTATCAAAAAGATAGGAAAAACAAGTACAAATTGCATAGGAAGACTCAACACAATAGTAAAGTTCTTGGTTCTTCATTGTACCGCCATTTGCCTAGCTTGCTAGTATTAAATTAGCATTCAATTGATATTATCCTTGTTCGTTGTAGGACAAGAGTCAAGAAACCTAAGATTGTTTCAATCGAACAGCTAAATGCAAAAAGAGCTGGAAACACCTTCCAAGGTGATGTGCTTGTTGTCTACAAAGAAACATTAGATAAGGCCAAAAAAACACGGGAAATGTTGCGTGCTGATTTAACAGATCACAAAGCAGAAATGACAATCACGTTAAATGTTAGTGGAAACCTTGTATATAAACATGAGCCTAAAATAGTCCTAGGGTCATCTATCTCAATCTTAGATTTCCAAGTTGCACCTAGGACAGATTATGACAGAGGTGACTGTGATTTCATTTTGATTCTAACAGACATAAGCACCACTGAAAACATCCCACGCCTCTGTCAAGAGTACAAATTTATTCCAACTATGACTATCAGCCAGCTGCTAACAACTATAAATGAGTACCCAGCTGGCACAATAGCTGTGCCAGTAGTTGGTGCGAAGAAAATGGGTACCCAATTTGCAGTTGACATCAAAGATGGCCACAGTGACATAGACAGAGCACAGGTATTTTGGCCTACAAAACTTTTCCCTGTTCCTTCAATGTCAACCTTTTTCTCGTTCCATAGTGGTCTCTATAACAATTTCTGTACCAAAATCTAATTATGTCATTGAATTGCAGGTGCTATTACGGTCAACATATGAGCAACAATACTTTGCAATCGAAGACTAGTTGCATACAAATAAAACACTTGCAATGCTTTTCAAGAATATTGTAAGAAAAATAGATCAAAAGAACACGTTTCACACATGTCGGTCAACATTTATCTATAACTTGAATGACAAAAGAAACTTGGAAAAACTCACCAACCTGCTACACTCGACTTTTAAGGTAATGACATTCATTTTTTTTTTAACTATCGCATCTGAACCTATATTTTTTGTTTCCTCTAACAATTTAGAACCATATTCTATAAGTTTCTGGTACTCTAAAAGCAACAAATGCATTTTCCAATCCATTTCATGCATGCTGTCCAAAATACAAATGCAAATTCACTGGCTATGGCACACTCCAAGAAAAAACTGCTCACTACAAACAGTGCAACCAACAAGTCAATTATACATTCTGTTTGCAACTTAAAACTATCATTACAACTTCTGACAATCAAACAATTCAGTCTTCAATTGACCAGGTCACCATGCACCGCCTATTGCCCAAACTGCAAAACCTTAGCTATGAAGACTATATCAAGGACAAGTCAGCAGTGATATTCATCCTACGGGACTTCAACACTGAAGGACATTTTATCCTTGACCAAAACAATGTCATTGTTGAAGCCATTTGCATTGGCAAATAGACAGGAAACATCACCAAGAGGTAAAAAAGTCATTCATATGTAATATTTTTCTCTTGTGAACCAATGCCTCAAATCACTATCCATACAAACTATGTTTCTAATACATAGCATTTTCTTGGCTTTACAGGAAACTAGGAATACAAGAGTACATATTTGCATTGTTCAGACTTTAACTTTTTCGCCTTTCCATGCTCTAAGACATTTCACTGGTTTTGACATGTTAAAGACATCTTTGGTTTTAAAATACTCTATTGCTATTATACATTTAGACACTTTTATTGGTTACTATGTTAAAGTCTTCTCGAATATGGACATCTGAAAACCTAATTTTGTTTTTGCACCTACGAAGACAATGGTTGTCTATGTACATCCGACATATATGTTTAATAATTATTAGCCTTCCATGCATAATGCCATTCAAACTATATAGTTTAAATGTTTCTTTTTGCATTATGTTGTTTCTAGCTTTTCCAATATTTGTTCTCTGTTTGTTATGTTTTCAAGAGTTTATGGTCACTGAGTAGAAGTTGTTATGGTTGCACACTCCAGACCCATAAACAAGTTACTTGAGGCAATAAATAGTTATTTTCCTTTGGCTTTTTCATTTTATACTATTAATGCAACCAAGTCTCAACACTGCTTTTATGCATTCTACTTTATAGTCACTTTTCCATCACGAATTCTAATGTATAAAGTACATCCCTGTATAGAGAAATCCATTTGTTGCTTTCACTGCATATATGCATATTTACATGTATATATGCCTCTATGTCCATATGCACATATGCACATTTTCATGTATGCATGTATTCATCTATGCTTCTACGTATACCTGTATGCAATTGCTTATACATGTGTCCATGCATTTATGGATGTGCCACTCTATCCTTGTAGCAATTTAATCTGTTCTATGGATATTGCATATAGGAACACTAATTAGCTCTTTCACCGTAGACAACACTTGTTTTCATAAATGCCAACTCGAGCTTATATGTTTCAAGCTACATATATACTCAGACTTAAAACTACTTATTTATGATCTTTATTGTTCCATTTTCGTAGACATGTTACTATTGCAATCAAATGTGTAAAGCATTCATGTCCAAAGAAATTAGAAACAGGAGTGGCAATATGTTACACAACCTTGTGTTATGCCTTTATAGCAATTTTTTCATTGCATTTCAAGAAAAGCAAAAACTAAAATTTTATTCATATTATTTCATCTATGGCATTTAGAGCTTTTGCAATAATTATTATAGGCATAGAGTTCAGTGTTAAATAGTTGTATTGTTCATGTCATGGCTTCAACATTCTTCATGTCAAATTGCATTATGTGACAAAGTTAACATGTAAAAACCAAAGTGCCCATTATGAACACTTATTGCATTCCATGGGACCACATTTCTTTGAACAGTTTTTTCGAACAATTCGCTTCCCTTGTGTATGCTTCCATATTTTGCATATGTGCCTATGAGAAGATTAACTATTATAGTTCACAAAATTCCTTTATTCTTTATGCTTTCATCATAGCAAAAAAAGCTCAAAGCAATTGCAGACTTTAGGTTTACAAAACACAGGCTTATAGAACACAAAAACAACACACATAAAGTAAAAGAGATGCATAACAAGTGGCTTATCTCTATATTAAATGACCAAAGTACCCTGCCCACATGTGGCCATCAAGCCATTCTAGCGCGTTCACCTCCAGCCAGATGCCATTTAATGCATTTAATTTGCATTCATGCATTGCACTCGCATTTTCCTGATATTTTAATGCATTAAATCTGCATTCATGGATTGCGTACCTCTAGCTGTCAACTTTTACACTATGCCTTTGCTTAAATTTATTTAATCATTTTATGCATTCGCATTTTCCTGAATTTAAAAAAAAAATGATTTGTAAAGCCACTCAAACAAATAGAAATATAGATAAATGCTAATCTTCCAATATTAAAATTAGCTCTCCAAATTCAAACTATACAAAAAAAGAAGTAATATGTTATATGCTAAAGTGTGATTGGCCAATGCTCCGAGTTAAAAAGCATTCTCGGCAAATGCATAGGAAAATTAAAAATGGGTTCACAAGAAAGAGCTTTTGATTCTGAATCCATATGCATACTTTGATTAGAACTAATGGCTGAAGGTACATAATTCATTGATACAAATTCAATGCATTGAATGGCATCTGGCTAAAGGAGATGTTGTTTGGATTGCTAGTTAGTCTTTCAATATATAACAAGGTTCAAGGAGAAAACTCTTATTATCGCACATGTTGACATAATTTTGGTTCCAAAGCTCTCCTTATGGGACCGCTTTGCAGTAATAAAAAATATACAAACTTTACAGGGCTCGCATGCATGAAGTAAAATGGACAAGAGAGTTTCTACATAATTCCTATCAAACACAGATGAAGCCTTCTCATTTCAACAAGAAATTTGAATAGATAATACTAAAAGTAGTTTAAAATATCAATTTATAATCAAA
>VDFB02183398.1:0-14778 GCA_007258455.2 Sequoia sempervirens
AGAGTTTTCCATGCACTGACAACCCTTAATCCTCTGTGTGTTAACTTCTCCTATCTTGAGCTATTACAATCTGAAACTCTAACCATACTTTCCCCTATCAAATACCTTTCTCTTGAAGATACTCATGCAATCTTTCCTGTCACTGTTATTGCAAGTTCTTAGAGTATCATCATGCTTGGTTTGGCCCAAAATCCCAACAATATTTAGCAATTCAAATTCTTCATCATCATGGGAAAAACCCCTGTTATTTTCAACATTCAAGATGCATGCATATGAAATACAACATTTTATATTATCTCTCTCACTGTCATGTATTATGAAACATTCTCCTAGCTGTATTGAAAATTTATCATCAAAGTTATTCACTTGAGAAACAAAGTGTTCTGCTATATCAACACTGTCTGAAACACACAAATCTGAAGCCTTTTGCACCTCTCTAGTATCATTATTTGGAATCAACATTAGATCATGACTCACATTTTCAATATCATGCATATGTGGACCAATAAAATCTGGACCTCTATCATCCTTGGTATGCAAAGAAATGTCTTCTCCACATGAGTTAGAAATTTCAGAATCACATACCTTTTCTTGAACAGACACATGCATTTGGTCAACTCCAAAAGTCTCACCATCAACTGGACACAGAGTTTCAAGATCACCTTTATGTATATATTTCTGATAATCAAGAGTTAACAAATATGAAATCTGCTCACAGCTAAGCAAACAAGTTTCCACATTTTCATTATTACTTTCGTCATCATCAAAAAGAGGCCCAGGATCATCAGGAAATGAAAAAATACCAGCACAGTCATTTGTTCCATAACTTGACACATCCCATTGTTCATCTAAAAATACTTCTTGCTCAACATCAAGTGGATCTGAAAATACTTGAAATTCATTCCTAGGCATACCTTGGCAAAATATCATCTGATCATCTTTTAAAACTTCATCATGCAATGGGCCTGAAAATTTTTGGAAACCATTCTCAAATTTACAAACCTCCTCTTCATCGAATGTATCTTTGTAGCTTTCAACTGCAGTTGGAGGCATTGTATATTCAATATCAATATTTCCCATTGCCTCTTCATCCTCATCTTCATAAGAGGTAGAAGAATCCTCTTGCTGCATATCAAGATCCACAGGTGCATCTTCAAAATCTGAATATTCATTGGATCCCTCATAACACACACTTCCCTCCTTGTCACAATCTGTTATACAAGAGAGATCTCTTGTACCTTCATCTTCACTATGCAAGCAATTACAAGAATCATACTGACTTGCACATACCTCATCTTTTATTGGAAGCATTGTTTGATCAATTTCTCTATACTCATCAAAAGTACAATCATTGGAATCAACACTGACAGTGTTCTCATACCCTATCTCTTCCATGGCATCAATGAATTTATTCAAGTGACCACATGCACGCTGTATTGACGACCATGACCAATAAGCTGATTCAGGCTTCCATACTTTTATGAATTAAGAAACAAAAAAGGGTCTTGTAGGCTTATAGTCAGGAGGTAATTGCATGAATACACTCATCATTCTATTGTACAGAGAAGTAAAATCCTCTCCTTCATACTTCCTTATGCCAAGAAATGCATCCAAAATATTTCTGACATATTCATTAGCATTAGATTGTTGGTTCTGATACATACCTTGCTGCAAGTTCTAATTTTCTTGAATCTCCAATAACCCATGGGAAGCCCAATTTGGTGCAGATAGATCTCCATATTCCTCAAGAAATCGATCCTGAAATCCTTGGAGAGATTTAATAGAAGCTACCGGTAGGTTGTTGAACCAATCCCTAGCATCTTCAATAAGTGACATCACAAACAACCTCATATGTAAATCCTCATATGGCATATCCAAACCCTCGATGAAATCATTGAAGCTCCTCAAATGATCCTCTGCAGTGATTGTGTTACTCCCTGTAAACTTAGGGACAAGGCTTCTCCAATTCATATCCATAGGGTAAAGGGAATGGATTGAAACCTGCCAAATCAAACTGCCTGATCATCGTTGCGTATTGGTGAGGGGGAGGGATAGGTGGATACTGATACTGATGTAAAGGATTATTGAATTGTGCATTATGCTGAGGGATGTGATGCTGACCAGGAGGGGATGCATAATCACATACTGTTTGGGAATATGAGGTGGCTAATTTGGCTACCTGTAGTGATTCCCTATCTGATGGTGAGGAGAATTTTGCTGATTGGAGGGCCCTGCGCCATGATCACCCTGCTTGTGAGGTGGGACATACTTTGAGCTACCAGCCGTCTGATCAACAATTTGAGCTTTCTACAATTTAGCTTCTAGCTCCCTTATTCTCTTCTCTTTTTGTTCCAACAATGCCTTTGCTTCATCAGAAATCAAGAGCTCATGGTTCTGAATTCTAATTCATTCAGCCTCTTGTTCAACTTCAAACTCAACTTGTTTCCTAGCTTCAAACTCAACCTATTTCTGAAAATCGTGAGAAGAAAAAGGATTTCTTTGATCTTCGGGAGTATAAAGTTCTACACTTGAATCATCTCTCCATGTATCATAGCAATTATATGTTTCACCATGTGCTTCTGGTGCTTTACCTTCATTTTTTATGCACATGTCCTCATTTATTCCTTTTCCCTTATTAGCTCTATCATCTTTATGTGTCCACTTACTGCTGCCAGCAGGAGCTCCAGTATGACCTCCCCTGTACTGAGATCTTCTTCCATTCATGATGAACAGCTGCAAAAATTATGTCAGAGTCGCCACTCACTTTTATCAAAATGAGAAAAATGTTAGATACTTCTAATTCCTAGCGGAGTCTGTGCAATAATTCTGACTCTATAAGTAAGGCTTTGATTCTGATTGTTTTCCCCAACAGAGTTGCCAATTTGTTAGCTCTCAAAAACACAGGTTTGAACCACGAAAGGTTGCCAAGCTTTCATGACATTTCAGGGTAATAGAACAAGGTTTGAAACAATCAAACCTTCTACTCTTCAGGTACTGCTAGACCTAGGTGGGTGTACCTAACTAAATAATGTAGACTTAACTTGTGATTTCCTTTTTTAAACAATTTGTTCGCAATGGCAAATGATAGTGAACAAATGAGATCAAACTTGATAGCAATTTGTAGATCTAAATCCTAGAATACTTAATTAATAGATAAAAGAGGTTGAATGAATTCAAATAATGAAATTGTAGAGACCAGTGCCTTGTTGGGTATGTGGAGTCAAATGAAACAGAAATGGGCAACTTATTTTGGCAAAAGATCGAATTGCAGACATATGATCTGTTCATAACTTGTATGAACAATGCAAGATTATGATTACTGAGCTCTACTTTAATAATCCAGATGAATCTCCCTGATTACTGTGATTACCGAAAAGGATTTAATCCCTACTTGAGAGAACCAAATCGATTAACCACACAAATGCAACAAATGTGCATAGATAAACTAAAAATAAACTTGTTACCTCAATTTAAATAACTAGAAAAAATCAACATGGAGACAGCTTCAACAATGCTTTTCAATGAACTCAACACACAATTGACACCAAAGAAAAACTTCCACATAGCTGAATTTCATTGAAACCACCATTTGAAATCATGCACATAGTCTCTGAAAAGAGAAAATTATCCTACTGCAGCCATCTGACTACCTACTGCTTTTTATCTAAAATTTGATTCTGTTCAATTACAATCTCGGGGCATATTTATAGCCCGACTGATGAGGAAAATAAATAAAATTGGAAATCCGTATGGAAGCCGTAGAGGTCGGGCAAAACCAAGTCGACCACTTAGCGGTTAAAATTTCAATTACATATTCGGCCACAAGATCGAAATTCTATTATTACGGTGACAATCGGCAAGATAGGCTGAAGGTATGTTGAGCAAAATGCTGATAAGCTCCCTGCCCGGTGTTCCCAGCTCGCGTAGCGGCGTGACCATCCATTTGTTACACCGAAGTCAAGAAATGTCGCTTAGTTTCATTATAGCCTGCTGCTGTTGTTGAGATGTCATATAGATTCAAAATGCTTCATCGAAATGTATTTCCTTTATGTGCTTTCCATTCGCTAAGACATAGGATATATCTCATTGAAAACTCTTTTTGTTCTAATCACTATCGCCATAACTTATCGCTCTTGGGGAGACCTGTAGATGTCATTTCCTTTCCACTGAAAGTCCCTTGGCGTTTTGTCGTAATACGGTACGCAGCAAGGTTTTCTGGCGAAAGCACTTTTCATTTGACATTGCGTGGCATCACGACCATCGGCAAGACATCATAGACTTCATCCGGGTTACACGAAAGCCCACATCTCTGCGAACCGAAATTCGATACAAGACGCACTAAGTTCACTAAGACACTATAGCGAAGCAACATTAGCCATGCGAAGAACCACAGTACCGGTCAGTATAACAAGTTGACATCGCCAAGACCTTTCAATGAAAGAAAGGTACAACCCACACCGAAAGAAAATCACAAGATATCGTTGGCAAGACTCAACACATTCACTATGACATATATCGATGTCCCAAACCTTCCCCAATAGAACCCTTCAAATGTCGTTCGACGAGACACAGGAACCTTGCTGAGACATAATGCCGATAGTCTTATCATATGTTGATAGATGCCTTCGTTGTAGCCAACACAAGATGAACCTTATGTCGATACGAAACTTACTGTCGCTGAAATGATGAAACTGTTATGCCAATAATTGCCAATGAAAGAAATCCAGTCACCATGATATTAAAACATCTTGTTGACAGGCAACACAGACGTTTTTCTAGCAGAGGACACAACATGGATCGGGAAGAGCCTGATGAACCCATGCCGATAGGGACCAAAATGCAAAAAAAAAAAGGGTGACCCAACGGATTCAATGGGACAACATAGGAAAATATGAGTAGAAGGTGATTGATAATGCACTTATTTCATAAAATTATGAATGAAAGCATATGAAAAAACACCAAATTTTTGCGGTTCTAACAAGACCATTTCAAAATTTAAGAAATAAAGCAATGGCATTCCTTGCCAGTACTAAAAGGAATTTTACCAAAATTCAATGAAGTGCCAAAATATAGAGAAACACTTATCTTGCACCACGTGACTTGACTAAGTATTAGCAAGGGAGTAGATTACTGCATTGCAATCAGTCTTTCCAAAAACTTACAATAGGTTAGAGATTGCGTTACAAACGTATCAAACAAATAAGACCCTCAATACTTTCATCATGCTCAAAATTTTTGCAATAAAAAGATTATAACACATCCACTCCTATTTCCTGGAGTATCTTTTGTTCATCGCTTAGATGGCATCCTAAGATTCTGCTTTAGCAACACACCAAGATTACAACTGAAACACAAACTTCTTTTCTTCATTCCGCTCTACAAAGCTCTATTCTTTACTTTACTCAATAGGTTACTTGTTCAAGACACATACAACTTTAACACAATACCTCAGCGATAATTATATTCACTGATGCATTTGTACTTTTTAGCTCCTCAAAAACTCATAGTTCACGATCATTTGGCCATAATGTCATTAGGATAACTAATATCTTTTCCTTACCATTGTTATGGTTTATCTTGTAATCTCCAAGCAGATTCTTAACAAAATTTCAAAGAATAATTCTAATCCCGATCTTGATTCGTCAAAATGTTGCCTGAGATGATCCTCTTTAATTACTTTCTCTTCCACACATTAACATCTTTTCCAAAAGGCTTCGTGAGGTATTAAAGATCTCATATTCATCCTTACTTATGCTTAATTATTTGTATAAAGCAATTGGTTTTCTCATGAATCTTAGTGAGCAAAAGTATTTCCAGGTTCTTTACCATTTTTCTCCGCATTCCATGCCAATGTGTTACCACTTGTCCTTTATTGATCCTTTAATTCCACTTGGCTCATTCCAAGCCATCTAGAAGTTATACTAGAGTCCTTATCTATGAGTCTTTGATATAATTTCCAGGATTTTTCAACTCTTAGTTGATCCTACATTTGATTGATTACTTCTGGATCTTCCCATCCTTTTGTTTTTGAGAAATAAGATTGCCCTTGAACTTTTATTGACATTGCTTTAACCAAGCTTTTAGTTTGATTAGTAACTGGCCAAGGTTTCACCTTTCTTGTCTATGTCTCAAAATCTTTCTACTATGCAACCTTAGCAAAATAGTTTTGCTCTTAAGGTTTTAACTCCTCAGCTAGCTTTCTCTTAGCCATTGACTTTGGTAAATGATAAAAAAAAATAGTCTTCCTGGCAGTTTCCTTTCTATGTCTTTTTGGCATCAAACCTATTTTGAACCTTAGCCAATTGTTGAATGCTTAACGGTTTTTCTTGTGATGAGCTCATAGGTCCATGTGTTGAACCCAGTTTGTTCTGATACCATATGCAACACTCTAATTGTTCTACAGTTTAAAAATGTAAACCAACTACTAGTTTTAGCTGAAGTTTAACTAACTTGTATTCATGCTAGGTTTCCTTTGCAGTTGAACAGAAAAGAAAATCAATTTTTTTAATAACTACCTCATATTCAATTTCACAACTAACTCTTAAACTTTCAGTTTCAACTGAAAGGAATCAACTAACCGATTTCAAATAACTGATATCACAAAAGAACATTAACTAACTTTCACAATTTCCATTTCAGTTGAAAGAACAACTATCTAAATATTCATCTATAGATATGTACATATAAGCAACTAACTAAAAGAAAATAACATTTATTGCAACATTGATATTAAACAGAAATAAACAAAGGTATGTACCTGGAATCGAGAGAGAGAGAGAGAAAAGAATACAATAAGAGATCATCATTATGTTGAATTGCTTGAACAACTTTATCTTGAGAGAAAGAGAAATATCATCAAGGGCTTTTCCACCCAGCCAAGACCTACTGGTCCCCCTAGTTTCTTCAATTGAAGAACTCGACCCTTCACAAGGGTAATCAACAAGGATCAAATTATCATCATGCCATCCTGAGCCTGGTGTCATGAGCCTATACCGCTGGTTGATCCCTCCTCTGAGGGTACTTCCTAACTAGAAGGATCATTCTGACTAGAAGTATATTTGGTTCATGATAGCTGATCAATGCCTAACTGACATCATACCTTTGCCAAGGATATAACTGCCACTCCTGTGCCGATATTACTAGCACTCATGTGCCGTCAACACTCTCACCCTTGCTCGACATGATAATACTTAACTCAAGGTCTAATTTTATAAAATCAGGTTTGGTTATCATTTTCTCTCAGTTAGAGGTTAAATCTTAACCATAGGGTTTTATATTACATTAACTTGGTTCCAAATCATTCCTCAAAGTATAAGGATAAGTTGTTTACTTAAAGGCATATACAAAAAGAGATAATTGTCTCTTAACTTTTTCATCTTTAACTTTTCACATCTTTAAATAATAATAATCCGCTAATCTCAAACCTGTATAGAGAGATAAAAGAAGACTTGTTTGATAATGAGGATCTTACAGATCTTAAACAATTATAAGCCATCTTAGGAATTCAGGTGAACAAAGAAAACACTAGTCCAACTCAAGAGTTTCAAAGCAGAAAAGAGAGGATTCAACTTTTAATATTCTTATTTCTTTAATTTTTTTTTTTTTTTCAAGGATTCATCTTGCAACAAGGGTTCCAAACATGAATAGTTCATTCAGATTAACATAGATGAGAAGGAGACTAAAAAGGTTTAGACCAGAATTTCCTCTCAAGAAAACATGAGCATAAACCTTCTTACAACAAGGATGAACACTTTAACTATTCTCCTCTCAAATTATTCTCAGTTTTGATTTTACTCTTCCTTAGTCAAATAATAAAGACAGGTTTCCAAATATTTTCTTCTAGATTCCCGATTTAGCAATTTATAATAGATATTATAAGAGAGAGAGTTGACTGAATATCAATTCTTAAGAGCACTCGGTTTTCATAGACTCACTAGGTGGTAAGGGAAAGACTTGTCTTCCAAGAAATTTCCTATTCAGATTTTTCAAGATGAACAAGGGTTAGGAAGCTCCAACTTTTTCCAATATTCAAAGACCTTAAGTTTTGCTTTGTATGCTAAAGAGGGTGCACTTAAATGACTATGCTATAGATGCACACTATTCAAAATTATCCCTACATCTGGCCATAAAATTCTTGCATGACCCAATCGACTTGAATTTCAAGAAAAAGAATATGTTAAGGAGTTTAAAGAAGAAAGATATAAATGTCCTATCTCAAATAATTGAAAATAGCTGAAGTGAGAGAGAGAAGTTTCGATTCAGACATGAAGTTATCGTAAGCTTGGCTAGCATTCGCTTTACTTCCCAAGAAGAGAAAGGCAGAGAGTTCGAAGCAAGTTATTTTTCTAACAATCATTCAATGAAAGGTTCATCAAAGATTTACGAGTTCTTCTAAAACCTTCAACTAGTAAAGAATTCCTTAATTATTCATAAGAAATGTCTAAACAAAACATTTATATCGAAGCTAGGTTAACAATTTTGCAAAACACATTTACGTGCCTGAAAGAGTGAAACAAGACTTGATGAAGCCTGCTCAAGAATCTCCCAATGATAGGTCCTGCAGGCTCGAACTTCAACCACAATTCCCACTTATGTCAACTAAGAAAAGTCCAGATTGCGGCCTTCTAATTCGCCTTTAAAGATGGACGACCAGAGAAGGACAATGGAAATAGCCAAACAAATAAGGATGGAACAACTACTAAGCCCAAACAAGATGGAATGTGACTCAGAAAAGAGTAAATAATATTTTCGAAGATAGTCTATGGAAGATGCAAAGTATCGAACCAGAATAGAATGCCGTGAGAAAGAAGAGAGAGAAAATTAATGGCCTTCGAGGATAAAAGGAGACCACAAAGAAACCTCCCATCAAGATTTTTTAGAGTTGCGACTGCATGACTTCTTCTTGGCCGTTTCAATCAGAGGCTTGAAGGAAAAGATGACAGGAAAAATTACTCTGACAACTTCACCTTTATTAATTAATTTTCGATTTCAAAGCCTTTCAAATATTTTCATAACTAATCGATGGCCTTAGAATTATATCCATTATTATTAATTTAATATTAAATAACCATTATAATTTCCTAAAATATAATCTAAGAATTGGTTTGCTCAACTCCACATGGAGTTTATTAAGAATTTGAATTATCTTATTTAGCAATAATTATTATATTATATTACTTATGGCCAAGGTTATGACGTCGACACAACGGTCTTGCACCGACTCAAGGTTTGATGATAAAATTGATGCTTTGTTAACCACGACCTCTCCCTGATGATATTTCCCTTTCTCTCATGGCGTCGACTATCCTACATCCACTGACAAGTATTATGGTTAGATCGTTCTCAAGGTTTTTATATATCCATATATATTTAAATATAATCTCATGAACACATTCATTTTCACATGACTAGGAAAACCACTCGCATATATAAGAAAATCATTCACATTTGAAATTATGACATATAAACAATTATTCTTTCCACAATTTCATATTCTCATGAAAAGCAGTTACTTGCAACTAACATAGCAACCATAATTTCATTTCCATAACCATGTTAAGTTAGAGGGGATGTAGCACTCTCCTCCCCTTAAGAATCATCCTCCCCGATGATTATTTAATTATATAAATATTCTTAATTGTTTTGAAACAAATATGGGAACTTCTAAAGGATTTCATCATAATCCTCCCAGGTGGCATTTACTTAGCTTTTCTATCTGTTAATATCTTCCACCAATCTTTCTTGATTGGTTTGATTTGTTTAACCATTTCTGACAACATTCCTGGACTAATGCTAATCCTGTCTTCTAGCTTACCCAACTCACAGGAATTCAACATCTTCTCTGTCCAATGTTTCAAATGGAAACGTCTTGATAGAAAAATTATAGAAGTCGTTATAAAAAACACCATAAAGATGGATACTCTTCTTGAGTATTGCAATCAATTACTTTTAACACAGATTTACCAAGAAAATTTCACCAAAGGTTAACATCAACCTTTACTTTTCTAGCTGAAAGGTTTTCATCAAGCACCAATTTCATTTATCTAATGCATCATTAAAATAAGTTGTTTAGTAAATATGAGAGAAAGGATCAAAATTCCTTTTCTAGTATAACTATCCTCCAAGACTCGGCATGCCACCGAAAAGAGGGATTTCCCCTCAATTTCCATCTGAGCTCTGGTGTGTACCCCCACTTAACCAACTCTGTCACACTACTAAGGATACCCTCCTACTCAGTATGACAACTCTAGTTAGATAAGTGTCTCACCACCCTGCTCGACTTGGGGAGACTAATCGCCTGGGATTACCAGACTACTTGTTCGCGCATATACCATAACACAAAGTTTCTTTCTTTGCAAGGTTAAGAACATACTGGGTGCATTTTCTTAAAATTTACTTCCTTACAGGATCCATTAGTGGCTTTGTATGCCTTGCATAACCACCTCATTTTAAATTTGATTAAAATGGGACCCCTTCCCCCCTCTTTTGCTCTAAAATTCTGACATCTTTTGGGCCTGTGGATTTTATTTCTTTGATTGCTTTTGAGGTCCTTAGTTGTTCATCTCATCCATCTAGGTCGTTCCCCTAGGTTGCACGTTGAAAACTTAAGTTTTAAGGAAAAGTTCAGGTTTTCACCCTATTTTAGGATTTATCGACCCATTCGGATTTTCCTGGATTCCATCGTAAACCTGACAAAGTAATTTTGATGTTGGAAGTTCAGAGTTTCACACTCTTTGTAAAATTCTGCCTGGGCCGTATTTTTCCAGATTTTGCTTCACCATCGGGTTTTCGAATTTTGGGTCGTTGAGACTTACTAGTCGCTGTGAGTTTCGTAACTCTCTCCGCCCGAGTGGATCTCTCGCCGATGTGTGTTCCCGAACAGTTTCCATGCCTTGCCTTGTTTGTCAATGCCTCAGTTTGATTCGGGTGGGGTTTTACAAAGCCCAATTCAATTTGATGTGCTCTGAGTTGGTTGGTGAGTTTCGCCTTTATTATATTAATCAAAGCTTGCTCAGGATTGGTCCATTATTCATTGCAAATCCATTGCGAACCTTGTTGGGTGTATCCGAGTTCTATCTGGGTAATCTGAGCTTGCCCCTGTTGTTCATGGCAGAGGTCTTAACAGTTGAATCTAGGGCATGACTGGTTTGTCGTGCAATTTCGTTATTTGACTCCTCAAGTACTCTGGATCCAAAGGGATAAATAGAAATCATGAATTAGATTTGAGTCGACCTCAGGAGATTCAAAATTCATCGAGTTTCAATCACTTCATGAAAAGTCGAGTGTGATGAAGGTTTTTTGGGATTCTGAAGACTCCACAGAATTTGCATGTCTCCGGATTTTCCCAGATTCCTTCATCTTCCCAGAAGTGTGCTCTGAGTTCAGAGTTTTGGGTCATCCGTGGAATTTCGGTCCAGCTGAATTTTTCCAAATTCTCTCCTATGCTTTGTGGAATTTAAGAAATTGGATAAAATTGATGAATCTAATGATGAATGCTTAAACATATCTTGCTTTAGCTTGATGAATTTCACTGTTGTATGCTACTTGTGTTCATTTTGATGATCCATTGTTGACATTGGTGCTTCATCGGGAGAATCCGCTTGGTTTAGAATTTTTCAAAATTATTTCCAGATTGTTTTTCCCCGATTAACTTGAAATCACAAACTTCACAGTGTTGATGCTTAATGGCTAATTTAATGGTTTTATCATGATTTTAAGCTAACACTTGGATGAAAATGTTGTCAACATTTGGATTCTCACATTGGTGTTTGATGAATGTAGGTTGAGTCTGGCAAGATGATGGTGGCTGGAGAGGCTAAAGGACACAAAGGGATCATCCATCTCTAGAAGCAGAAAAAAAATGAAGCTTGGACGAAAAGAGTAGGATTCTTGAGGGCAAGATGACATCAGTCTGGTTTGAGGTTTTAGATACAAATATGAACACCTTGCTACAAAGGACTAAGGCTATCATGGGATATAGTAACTGGGCACCAGCTGGATGACGCAACGACCTACAATGCAATCATTAATGAATATCAATCCAACAAGAGAGACTGGGACAATATGATGGGGCAGCTGAAGAATAATATTAATGCTATTAAATGGAGAACTAGGGTTTCACCTATGCCACTTATGGATAGCTTGCAGAGGACATTCTTGGTGACAAAGGCCAGAATGGAACAAGGTATGGGCGAAAGTGGGGGAAGCAGTTAATGCAAAGTTGCATCGAAAGTCGTGCTTCCTCATTGTTTCGCTTTGCCTCTTCTTCATGCGTTTTGGTCTGAGTTATGTGGGAGATCCTGGGCTGATCTAGTTGGTGTCCGTGCATTTAATGCACGTTTGACTTTGTTTTGAATTCTTCCGACTTGTTGTGACCGAATTATTGTAAACCCTAACTGGGCCGACACATCTAGCGGGTTTTATAAATATGGTGTTTCGCCTCTTTTGTAAGGGTTAGAAAAGGTTAGAAAAAAAGTTAGATTAGTTAGCAAACTGGGGGATTCAAAGGGTAGAGAAAATCAAGAAGTAGAGTAGGAGTTAGTTATTTTATTCTGAGCAGTTGCTGTAATACCAAGGGCGTGTTGCTATCTTTGGTGATTCAATACAAGCCGGGAGCATTGTATTCTTCGCAGGAGAGGGAGGTGATGTATCTTCTGATTTTCCTTTAGCATAGATGGAGATAATTTGAAGACATGGGTGGGTTTATTTTCTTGGTGATCTTGCCAGATTTGTAAATGCTGCTTATTTGTTTCATTGACAATAGGTGCAACCAGACTTAAACCTACTTTATATTATACTCTAGAATGGTATTCATTTTGGGTTAATCATTTTATTTGAAAAGCTTTCAAGGAATGAAATTTTATCTTATGTTTTGTCTGAATGATGATTTGTAATCTATTGTTAAAGTTTGCATTGTGAATGAATGAATATTTATATCAATTTCAATTTAATTTTATTTTGTAGTTCTAGTTTAGGAATTCCTTGGCAGGTAACAAGTTTGATTAGTTGAATGAATCAACATTCTTTTAGGTTTGAAAACCTTGATCTATCCTTTTTCTATTTTCTTTAAAAACCACCGGTTAAAGTAGGTTTAGATAGATTTTTGATCTTGCAACAATCCAAAAGCTCAAAACCAGCAGGCCCCCTGAATATTACAGACATATTGACCACTTCATGAAACAACAACGTTGTGAACCAACATCAAAGACCTTGGGAGGTGATTAGTTTGATTACTGATTGTCTCTTTTAGGAGAGGTGAGATACTTTTAATTTTATCTTACATGCATGTTTTGTGTCAACTTAGCGCATCAAAAAGAACTCACGCTAGAAGGAGGGCCAGAAGAGCAACTGGATAACATTGGGTCTTTCTCACCAGAGAGGTCCCATAGAGTTCTTCGATCAACTAAAAACCCACCACCTTTGATAGAACTTGAGACCCCAATGAGACACAAGATTCACAGGGCAACCATTCTACCACCCTTGTTAGCTCCACTCAATCCACCAGGCTTTTCACCAATACCCGGTTGATACCCATGAATCACCACCAAATCCACCTCAATTTCCATTATAGCTGGTTCAGCCCATCCAACAACTGGCTCAACCTCCACCACTGCCACCAATGGAATTTTTTGTGAATAATCCCTCTCCATTGAGGACTATTCTTGGAGGCTTTCATGATATGCCTAAGAATATTGAGAGATTCTATCTCAAATACATTCATGGCGAATCAAGGATTGTTGAAGAGCACATACAAGCTTTTAAGGACACTTGTACCAAAGCCTAGATAGCTCACCATGATGTGGTTTGTAGGTTGTTCCCTTATTCCTTAGGGGATATGGTGTACAACTGGTACCTAAATCTTCCACAAGGTTTTATTCTGAGCTGGACAGATCTAGAGAATGCTTTCATCAATCAGTTCAGAGTTTATGTGGATCTAGCCATTTTGTTCCATCAATTTGCTACCATTAGGAAGGAGCCATGTGAATCACTACCCTTTTTTAAGACAAGGTTTCAAAGAATGCATAGGAGATTGCAAGACCCCTATCTAGTTGTTGATAATAGTGCCATTCAGGCATATTTTATAGTTATAGACCCTTTGCTTGGCTTGTTCCTACAAAGGACTTATCAGCCGACAGATATTGATTCTCTGTCTAAAGTTTATCCTCTAGCCATCAAGCTACAACAACAAACTAACTCTCAACAAGGAAACTTGGGAGGAGGTTTTTCTTCTATGGGGTATCAAATGCCTAACCCAACCCCTTTATTCAATACTGTCCCAGGGATGTCTCCTTCCCATTATGGACCTATGTCTGAGTTGCAGACTCAATCTCCCATTCCATTCTTTGCCAATGGAGCTCTTGACTTCTCTCAACAATCACAGGCTCATCACAGTCCACATGGTCATCATAATCAAGATGGAATACCAAATCCTATTGGTCAACCACCTGTTGATAAGAATGCTGAGTGAAGAACCCCGATTCAATACGATAGCGAGGTGGGAGACCAGCCTCTGTCTCAAGTCACAAATGATATGGCTTCGCTTAAATTGAACCCCTCTCAGAACCAAGGTAATTATGCTAATCAAGGTAATTACACTAATCAAAATAATAATAATCAAGGTAATTATCAGAACAACAATCACAGCCAGAGGAATTATCAAGGCCAAAACTTCCCTAACCAAGGTTATCAAAATCAGAATAGAGGATATAACCAGAGGCCTAATAACAACAGACAATGGAACATAGGGCCAAATAATGGTTGGGTTTCTCACAATTATCA
>VDFB02183399.1:0-18698 GCA_007258455.2 Sequoia sempervirens
TTCATTTTTGAATTAAAGACATTTTCATCCAAACATGACAACATTGATTTCTTTCCTAAAAACAAGAAGATTTTTTTATCAACAAACAACAATCACCTTTCTTAAAGAGCATTGGCTAGTTTAGCAACATCCTCTTCAACACAATCTCCTTTCACAGTTGCACTTTTTTGGTGGCTTAAGGTAGGGGAGTTTGATAGTGGGTAGAGGCAAAGAAATTAAATGGAAAAATTAAATATTTGTGCTATAACCAAATTCTTCATTCACATTGTTTGCGTAAAAAAGATTTACATGAGTTCTTTATATAGAGGACTTTAGATACATTTAGAAAAATCTAGAATATAGGTCGACATATTATATTTTTATTATTTTACCTTGGCCAACATAAAATAAGTTTCTAGAATTTACCTAACCCTAGACTTCTAGAATTTATATAACCCTAGCCGACATAAAAGTAAAAATGAAAATAAAAAACTTAACCTACAGCTAGAAGAAATTACCAGAATATTCTAACACTCCCCCCTAATTTCTACCACAAACTATATCAATATTTACAATGCCCAAAACTCCTCTCAAAAATTCAAATTTCTCTTGTGCTAAAGCCTTTGTAAATATGTCTACAAATTGTTCTTTAGATCTGCAATGTTGTAGATTGATTTCTCCATTGTTCACTAACTCTTGAATAAAGTGATATCTAGTATCAATGTGTTTTGTCCTCTTGTGAAAAACATGATTCCTTGACAGTGCAATGGTGGACTTGTTGTCACAATAGATTATAGTTGGCTCCTCTTGTTCATGTAGTAGATCCTTCAAGACTCTTCTCATCCACACTGCTTGACATGCTACTGATGTTCCTGCTACATACTCTACTTCTACTGATGAAATTGTCACTATAGGCTGCTTCTTTGATGTCCATGCTACAACACCTATTCCAAGATGAAATGCATATCCAGATGTACTTTTTCTATCATCAATACTTCCTGCAAAATCACTATCTGTATATCCCACCAACTGAAATTTATTTGAAGTAGAATACAATATGCCATGATTCATAGTTCCTGCAATGTACCTCAATAATCTTTTTCCTGCTTGCCAATGTGAGTTCTTTGGTGCATCCATAAATCTTGAAATCAAACTTACTCCATACATTATATCTGGTCTAGTTGTTGTGAGATACATCAAACTACCAACCAATTTTCTAAATATAGTTGAATCAAAATCAATCTCATTATCTTCTCTACTTAGTTTTGTGCCTATTGCCACAGGTGTAGAAACTGGACTACAATTTATCATTCTAAACCTTCTCAAAACATCTTTTGCATATTTATTTTGACAAATGAAAATTCCCTTATCATTTTGTGTTACTTCAATGCCAAGAAAATATTTCATCAACCCCAAATCAGTCATCTCAAATTCCTTCTTCATTGCTGATTTAAACATGTCAATAGAAAGATTACCTGTAAAAATCAAATCATCAACATACAAGCAAACAATTAAAATCTGACCTTGCTCATTGACTTTGGTGTATAGAGTAGGCTCACTAGTACTTCTGTTGAATCCATTGCTTATCATGTATGAATCTATCCTGCTGTACCATGCTCTTGGAGCTTGCTTCAATCCATAGAGTGCCTTCTTTAACCTGTAAACTTTGTCTTCATAGCCTTTTATTTCATATCCTGGTGGCTACTGCACATAAACCTCTTCTTCTAAATATCCATTCAAGAAGGCTGATTTAACATCCATTTGATAAACCTTCCAATCATTTTGAGCTGCAATAGCTAGTACCATTCTAACAGTGTCAAGTCTTGCTACAGGTGCAAAAGTTTCATTATAATCAACTCCATATTCTTGAGAAAATCCTTTAGCTACTAGTCTTGCCTTATATTTGTCAATTTCTCCATTTGCATTATACTTAGTTTTATAAACCCATTTTACACCAATGCAATCTTTTTCCTTAGGAAAATCAACTAAATCCCATGTATCATTCTTCTCAATGGATTCCATTTCATCATTCATTGCATTAATCCAATGTTCTTCCTTAATTGCATCTTCAAAATAAATAGGATCTTGAGCAAATAAAGCAAAGTTTGATTGCAAATCTATCCTATCTCCTTGATCATAAATTTCTTGCAAACTTCTAGTTTTCTTGCTTTTAAGCTTTGATCTTAATGATGCAAGTGTAGGATTTGAGTCATCACTTACTTGTGGACTTGATGATTCTCCTTGCTCAACTTCCCCTTGTGTGTTATCTCCTTGTGGACTTCTTGATGGAGTTCCTCCTTGTTCATTCGATTGATCTCCTTGGTTTTCTTGATCTTTTTCTTCTTGTTCATTATATGGCAATGCTGCAGCACCTGTAATTGTCTTGTCTATGTTTCCATCCCAAGATTCTTCCTCTTTGAACACAACATCTCTACTTACAATTACTTTCTTGGTTATAGGATTAAACAATTTATAGGCCTTAGATTGTTCATCATAACCAACAAAAATGCATTTTTCACTTTTATCATCCAACTTACTTCTTGTTTCCTTGGGCACATGTGCAAATGCAATACAACCAAATATTCTAAAATGAGAAACACTATGATGCTTACCACTCCATGCTTCTTGTGGAATCTTGTCCCTTATGATCTTTGTTGGACTCCTGTTCAGAATATAAACTGCGCAAGCTACTACTTCAGCCCAATACTCATTAGGTAGATTCTTTCTTTTCAGCATGCTCCTTACCATTTCCATTATTGTTTGATTCTTTCTTTCTGCAACACCATTTTGCTGAGGTGTGTAACTTGTAGTAAACTACTTCTTAATTCCATGATACCTACAATAATCCAAAAACTCATTTGACTTGTATTCTCCTCCTCTATCTAATCTCAATACCTTGATGGGTAGGCCACTTTGTTTCTCAACCAATGCTTTGAACTCCTTGAACTTTCCAAATGCCTCAGATTTATATTTCAGAAAATAAACCCATGTTTTCCTACTAAAATCATCAATGAATGTTAGAAAATAAATGCTCCCCCCTAATGATGGTGTTTGCATTGGACCACATAAATCAGTATGCACAATTTCTAAAGGTTCCCATGCTCTATATGACATTCCCTTTGGAAAACTTGCTCTATGATGCTTAGCCAAAATACAACTTTCACATGAACTTAATGGTGCTTCAATAGGGGGTAATCCTTTTACCATTTATTTACTTTTCAATAAACACAATCCTTTGAAGTTAAGATGACCATACCTCAAGTGCCATATCCATGCTTGATCTTGACTTGATGCCTTGAAAATTGCTTCAATCTTCTCCATTAATTCATTTTTCATTTGAAGTGGGAACATTCTGTTATTTGTCATTTCAACCTTTGCAATCACCTTATTACTAGGAGGAATATCAAGTATAGTGCACATATTGTTTTCAAAAACAACTCTATAACCCTTTTGACTAAGTTGTCCCACACTTATAAGATTATGCTTCAAACCTGGTACAAAATAAACATCAGGAATGGACTTCTTACCAAGCTTTGTTATCACATTAATTGCACCTTTACCCATGACTTCAACTATATTAGCATTGCCCAATTTAATTTTTGATTTCACTGAAGTATCCAAACTTTCAAACAAGTCTTTATTTCTTGCCATATGATTACTGCAACCACTATCTAGAAACCAAATGTTACTTGAACTTTCTTGAGCTACATGACAACTAATGAACAATGTTTCAGAACTGCTCTCAGAAAAATTTGCAGTTTGCTTTCCCATATCAACTTGCTTCTTTCGACATTCATTTGCAATATGACCATACTTCTTGCAATAGTAACATTGAACATTCGATTTGTCATACCTTTGTGATGCTTGATTGTTATTGTGTCCCCTTGAATTGAAACTTTGATTTCTCCACCCTCCTGGATCTGGACTCTTCCTTTCTTCTCTTTGAAAATTGCTTCTTCCTCTTCCTCTTCCTCTAAATCCTAGATTTCCTCTTCCTCTGCCTCTGCCAAATGTCATTTGTGCTTTGAATGCACTCTCCAATGAGGTATTATTATTCATGTTCAATCTCAACTCATAATTTTTCAAAGTACCAAACAACTCATCTATTGAATATGTTGACAAATCCTTAGTTTCCTCAATTGGCACAACAATAGTATCAAATTTAGTAGGAAAACTTCTTAAGATATTTTCTACAACCTTTTGATCTGTTAGTTCATCACCATTCATCCTTATTTGATTAACCAAATTCATAACATGATTTTCAAATTGATCTACTGAATCAGAATCACTCATTTGCAAGTTTTCAAATTCTTTCCTGAGTCCTTGCAATTTGGCAAGTTTTACCTTACTTGTACCTTGATATGTTGTTTCCAGAATATCCCATGCTTGCTTGGCTGTAGTGGCTGGCTTAATCCTTCCAATGACTGAATCATCCAATCCTTGTCCAATTATCTGCAAAGCCCTTTTATTCTTTTTCCTGTTTTCACTCAACTTATTTTTTGCATTAGTGCTCAAAGTAGACTCATCCTATGGTTCTGTATAACCATTTTCAACTATTTCTGATAAATCTTCAAAATTAAATATTAATTTCATTCTGTATGACCAAGTATCATAATTTTTACCAGAAAATATTGGAATTTGAGTTTGCACACTACTTGACGCCATATTTTAAAATAATATCTGTAAACCCTAAATTTCTTTTTTTTTGAATAATCTGCTATCAATATAAAAATACAATCTATAATAAAACTCCAGCTTACTCAATTGATTGACTAATTGGCAACCTTTCTACTTTTATTTGGTCTGGCTATAAAATCAAGAATCCTTTTTGCAAACTGGGCAACAACTTTTGTCACCAAAAATAAACATGCAACTTCAACATCAAATATGCCCTTCTTTTGCTAACATTCTGCTTCTTAACTTGGCTCTAATACCACTCTAATAGTGGGTAGAGGCAAAGAAATTAAACAGAAAAATAAAATAAAAATAAAAAACTTAACCTACAGCCAGAAATTACTAGAATATTCTAACACGATTAGAAAAGTCTATAGTTATGTTAAAAATTGTTCAAATACAAATGTTCATATGGAAAAGAAGAAATAAATCAAGAGAGGTTTGAAGGTTTTGAAATACATCATTCAATGTTGAAAGTTAATGATAGTGAGAGGATTTCAAGATTGAAGTTTTGAATATTTGAAGATCAATGTTTGAGGAACCTGCACCGCTTGGAAAGAGCTAGAGAAAGTTGAGGTAAATTTATGGTTGAAATTAAGGGGAGTTTGGCACATAATTTCTCTCATATATTCTATAGTTAATTAGGCATATAATAGAAAAGTTTTGAATGAAATGTGCATGTAAGAAATATTTAGGAAGTTTTAGTTTTCAACAATTAAATAATTGATTTAGTATGTTTCCAAAATTATCTTGTAAAGTCGCCTATAAAAGAGGTATGATGTAATGAATTTGATGAAAAAATGAAATCTTTTGTGCAAAGAAGACTATGAACAATATTTGTGATTTATATGATTGATTGAAAAATTTATGAGTTTAAATGTTTCAATGTTAATTATGTTTGTGTTTTGATCTTTCTCCATTCAATTCTATCACAAATGTCCAAATTTTATCTCCAATATGAACTATGAGAACATGAACAATTTTACCATTTAAAAGGTTTATGGATCACAATGCCCTTGTCCCCAATAGTGGATACATTGTTTGACTACAAATCACAAACAAGAACTTCTTTTTCTTTCTTTAGAAGATTTCGAGGTTGAGAGGAAAAAAATTTAAAGAAAGAAAACATTGCTTACTTGTGACCAAATACAAAAAATTTTCTTTCTAATTCTGTCAATCCTAATTTATGTTGGAAATAGGTAATTTTTACTATATTCTAGAATTTGCTTATTGTGATGAATATTTTATTTGTTTTGTTTGTGTTGTAAGGTCGGCCAACTATAGTGATTTTCTAGATGTTTCTATTAAGTAGTTTCTAGATTCATCCCTATATTTCTAAGTCCTCTATATAAGAGGCAGATGTAAACCATTTTTGCACAAGCAATTGCTTCTGAGGTGTAGTAGCACGATTATGGATAAAATTTCTCTATGTCGATATGTGTTTGATAAATTTCATTCTTTCATATGTGTTTGAATGTCTTGTGGATGTGACATCTACCACCTACAATTGGTATCAGAGCATAGGTGAAAAGAAAACAAGGTTGTAGACTGTAGCATTTTGGAGAAGAGACAGAGCCACAACTGTAAGTGAAGATTGCTACATATTGGAGGAAGACTGATAAAAGAGTTGAAGATCATTGTTTTTTTAGAAGGTGTAATTATCTATTGTCAATGCATGAGTGTTGAAGCTATGTTGGAGCCACAGTTAATAAAAAGAATCACTAAAAACCAACTGCAGCTAATAAGAAAAATCACTGAAAATTTCCTTCCAAGCCTATCCATTAGTCAATCAAGGTGTTGAAACGAATCATTGCAAGAAAGGAAGTTGTTTTTCAAGAAGAGATTAATGCTAATTGTATGAGGCTTATTTGCTAGTGTTTGGAAGTTGTTCTTGCATCCACAAAAGGAAAATCGATGAAGTTTTGAAGCTACAATAACCAGTTAAAAGATAAAATTTATGTAGATATTGAAATCTGGTTGTGTGATTTGTGTGCAAGATTAAAAGCCATAGATAGTTGAGTTGTCTAAGAGTTCAAGATATTTTTAGAGATTATAAAAGTTGCTGGAAAAAGGGAAATTGCAACCTAGAAGACAATTGTTGTTTTGAAGCAAGTTGAATGGAGAAATCAATAGTGGAATCACAGTAAACTTTGAATGTAAGGTAAGTTTAATTCTTTGTTACAATGGGAAAATTAGGAAAAATAATGCTAAAGGAAAATGCAAATTTAAATTTTGAGATAGATTTTTTAAATGAAATTAATGGAAGCACAGAAAGAAAGGTTTGCAATGATGAATGAGAGGTCTGAAGAAAGATCTGAATTTTTAAATGAAATTAGTGATTATAATGAGAAAATTGAAGAGCTAGAGGATAGGTTAAAGTTTGTGGAAGAACTACATAATTGGGAGGTGAAGGAATCATGTAAACTTAGAGAGAAAAATAAAGAGTTGGAGGAAAAGCTAAAATTGTTTGAGGAGATCAAGAAAAAGAATTAAGAACTGGAACAAAGAGTCAAATTGGTTGATAACTTAGAAAAAAAATTAAAGAAATTAGAAGAAGCAAATAGTTTGCAGATGAAGGAAATTACAAAATTGAATGAATGTTTGAAGTCAAAATCCGTATGTGATGTTTCTTGTAGTACAAAGGATTTGAATTTATCAATTGAGAAATGTGTTTTTGCTGAAGTTATTTGTAAAAAAGAATGTGATGGTGAACATGTAAAGTGCAATGATACTGCAAAAGCGGCCAAAGCATGAAGGTCTTGAATATGTGATAGGTAAAGGAAATAAAGTAGGTTTAACCAAATTTGTTAAAGAAATGGAATTTTTGTAATGTTGTCATTGTAATAGGAAAGGTCATACAAATGATACATGTTGGGATCTACATCCGTCCGATATTTTTTGTTTGAAGAGTCATTCTAAAAAGACATGTTGGAATAGAGAGTGCAACAAAGATTCTATGATAGGTTGTATGAAAATGGATTGCGGATGGACTTATGGATCGAGTTGGCAGAAAATTATAGGTATGATCAAAAGTTTGTTTAAGTACAAGTGTTCAAGTTGAGCAATGATGTAAATCTAGGTAAGTTTGAATGTTCAAAGAGGATAACAAATGGTTTGAGTAAATCAAAATCATTGTCTAGCAAGACATCCATAGAAAGTGAGTTTTTAGAAAGATCAAGTTTTTTATTTTGAAAAATTGGAAACCAAAGATTTGAAGGACTATCGCAACAATTAGAGAAGGCTACGAGAAAGGCATTATCAGATCCGTAGATAATAGAGATGGTTTGAAGTTTGAAGACTTGGACAAAGACAAACATATCATCAGATATGAAGATTGTTGAAGAATGAGAGAATGGCATTTTGGCATAAGGAAAAAGAAAGGATTTGGATAGTCAAGAGATCTAATTATGGACATTAGAAAGAAGATATTAGGCAAGAGAAAAAAGAATTTGAATGCCACAACATTCGTGGTCAAAATTAAGGGAGGAAAACCCCAATACTAGACTTTTCTAGAATAAGCTATGTGATGTAGTGTTGTAAATATAGATGTAATTAGTTGATAGTAGAAATTAGGGGGGAGTGTTGGAAATAGGTAATTTCTACTATATTCTAGAATTTTCTTATTGTGATGAATATTTTATTTGTTTTGTTTGTGTTGTAAGGTTGGCCCACTATAGTGATTTTCTAGATGTTTCTATTAAGTAGTTTCTAGATTCATCCTTATATTTCTAAGTCCTCTATATAAGAGGCAGATGTAAACCATTTTTGTGCAAGCAATTGATGAAGTGATGGAATGAGGTGCAGCAGCACGATTATAGATAAAATTGTTTGATAAATTTCATTCTTTCATATGTGTTTGAATGTCATGTAGATGTGACATCCACCACCTACAATTAAAAAAAAACAAACAAAACATTAATGCTAACGAGAAATTTAAAATGAAGTCACTTTGAGAAGATAATTGGAGAATCTCTTCATTGCTGTATATTTGGGGGAAAGAGGATTTCATGCATTATCATATATTTCAGTCTACCATTTATAATTCATCTCAATGAAGGGGTGAAAATAAATCAAAGGCGTGAACCACAGAATACAGTTATTTCAACTCTCTTCATATTATTAGCTAATTTGATATTCATTTCATCATTGTCACACCTTTTCCATGGTTTCTTTCTCTTATCGTACACAAATGTCATTAACTTTTCATGTTCGTCTAGTGATTTCACGTATTTTCCATGAGTGTATGGAATACAAAATCTCATTTTAACGTCAAGTGTCACAATTCAATGTGATTCATAAAACAAATTAATAAGATTTAATTCTATTTTTAAAATCTTGGTTCAAATGATTGTTGGTTATTAAATCAAGAAGCGTCACGTAAAAGTGTTATATGTTTGAATCTGTAAAATTATTATTTTTATCTTTGAAAATTTATTAATTGTGTTGAAAGGTGCGACTACAAATAGCAAGGAGTAGAGTTTAATTATGTGAGTATGTTCAAAAAAATATTAAAAAGTTTACTTATTAATTCTATCAAATAAAATAGTAAATAGCTATGCACTTTTGTAAATAAAAAGATATATATACAGAAAATTAATAATTTTCAAATAATTATATTATTAAATATTAACAATAGCAATGAAACTAATTTTAAGATTTTTAGATAACATTTCAAATGTGATCTCTCAAGAACAAAATAATGCCATCATAAGGCCCTTTTATCTATTAAGAGGAGATAAGAACTACCACTTTTTAGTTGGCATCTAACAAGGCTCTGAATTTAGATGGATTTCTAACATTACCAAGTTTACTTCAATATGAGGGTTATTCATGCACATGGAGATATATAAGGACCTAGTGGTGGTATGCATCTTTAGAGGAATCAAATTGAGTAGTAAAATATCCTCTACCTCTTGTTGCATGGTGTTCTACTTGAAGATAATGCATCTCTATTGTCCCCGTTTTGTGTTTTTCTATGCCAAATTTTTAACAAAATATCTCCCTTATGAGTATTATTTTGTACTATTACTCCTACTAGGAGCCTCGTTACAACTTTTATAATTTTTTTTTTAAATATAATATTTATTTTATCTATATATAAATCATACATTATTTATTTTTTGTTTTAAATAGTTTTTTAGTTTTGTATCTAGTTTTTCTTTTTTTTTATAATTATTTTATTTTATATGTTTTTTGATAGAGGAAAAAATAGGTTTTAAAGGGACCCAAAACCCTTTACAGTAAAAAATAGGGCTACAGATAGAACCACCACCAGCCAACCAAACACCAACCCCCAAACAAGACCCATCAAGATTTACATTTAGAACTAATTTTGTGGGAATGAAGAGTCATATCAAAAGAAGGCCTAGAGAAATTTTCTTTCTTGCTCTTAACAATAATCCAACCTTTTTCCACTTGTGTTGTCTTACTCTGCCAAGCCAACACACTATTTTACTAAAGATGAATGCCTACAGCCATAGTCTCGGGGATTTCATCATTATTGTTTACTGCAAGAAATGACGAAACAGAGGAGCCACTAGAAATGATAGCCAGAGTACAGACACTAGGAGTGGCATTCATAGACCCAATCTCACAATCTTTAGGGGTTTCAAGAAGATGTTCAACTTCAACAACCCCACCAATTGAGACATTCAAAGGGGATACCTCACAAACTTGTGATTCTGATGCAACCACCTCAGGAAAGCTCCTGTGTTGATCAACTTTCTTCTCAACCATATAATGTTGTTGAGAGACACCTTTCCACCATGAAGTCGATGCATTTTTCTCAAATCCAGATTGTGCAGCAACGTGACGAGTTTTAAAAAAATTTCTACAGCAAAAGGGAATCCCTTCATAGTCCAAGGATTGGTCCCAAGAACCCTTAGAAGTTTTAATTAAAATCTCAGCAGGTGGCCCTTTTGAAACATCCATTTCAACCAAAATTTGAGCAAAGGTGGAATGAAGTATGTCAGAAGTAGCAACATCTACCAACAAAAAATCACTTAGACATCACCCACTTCTTCCAAAAGGGAGTCAATCTATAAGTGGAGGGGAAGGTAAAGGCAATCGAACCCAAATCAAGATCTTGCTAAAAGTTTCAGAAGTAGGGTTGAAATTAGCACGCCAAGGCTTAATCATCAACACAAATTTATTCTCCCAGCTAAAAAACTTGTCACATAGAATAATGTTTATATGTTACTTAACATTTATTTTCTTGTTAAATGATATAAGAAATTTTATATTTATTGTGAAATATTTACAAGCATACCTCTTTCTAGAAAATTTATGTAAAAGGTGTCGAGAGATATCAGTTTGGGGTGTCTAGACTCCTTTTAAATAATAAATCTAGTTAGAAATAGACACCTTGAAAATAATATCACTTGACATCTTTTACATATATATTTTTTAAAGACAAACTTGCTAGTTCAATTAAAATTATTTAATCATATTTTTAATATAAATATATTAAATTTATTTTAGTAATAATTTATCATAAATCAAGACATCAATTAATAGAATCCATTTTATTGAAAAAAATTACAAAAGTAAGCCAATGTTCAAAGCTTTTAGCTTTTTAAATTATTAGTAATAAATCAAACAATAGACTGCTCCCAAATACTCAAGAATCACTTCATTATTGTTTTACTTTAAAATTAAAATAATTTTATTAAAAGCACTTGGAATTACATAATAATTTTAACAATTTCTTTAATTACTATTTTTATTGTTTTATATATTTATTGTCAAATTTCCAAAACCCTCTTTAATATAATCATCATTAGAAGTCAATAACATGAAGATTTTTCTTAAAAGAACAATATATTAGCAGAATGTTCATTGTTTTGGTCAAAAAATTTTCCCAAGGTTTTCTAAAAAACATTGTTAGGACCTATCAAGGTATGTCTCTTAAAATTTAATCCCTTGTGGGTAAATGATTTCTTCCATCATGTCTGTAAGCTTTGGTAATCCTCAAGAAGGTTGTTAACAAATTATCTACTCTTCCATGTCACGATAGTGACAAAAGACTTGCAAAAGAGACCTAGGCACAAAGGGGAAGGAGATGACAAAGGACAAGGTAGTTAGCATGGGTTGTAAAGATTTTGAAAGGAAGACAAAAGTTTTATTTCTATTCACCACTCTATGGTCTAGTCATCACAAAAAGGTTTCCATCAAAAGATAAAGGGGTGTTAAATGCATATGACAATTTGTTGAAGATATTTCCATTGAGAATAAATAAAATGCATCAAAATGAGGCCTATTGAGTTCAAGAACATGACAGTGTCAGACAATCAATAAAACTATGAGGGGTACTTGCTTCATAGAGATAAGGCATAGGCCAATATAGGAGACAGTCAACAGTAGATAAAAACAATAGTGAATAGAAGATACAAAGATTAATGAAGTATTCATGAGTCTTTTACAAATGGGTGGAGTTTGTAATCGATATCAAGAAAGGTTTATTGGATTTGATGGCCCATGGTCACTATTCAAATCCACCAAGGGTTTATTACATGGTTCCTTAGAATTGTCATACATCCTGATTTTAAAATATTATCTAGGATGACTTCTCAATCCTCGAGGTTATATTTAGTCATAAGATCTATGCCCTATGATTTTGAGTAAAACACAAATTGAGTAAGAATGCCTAATGAGGAATGGTCAGATTTGTTTGAAATATAGGATGATAGGTTATCTGCATGCCAAACAAAGTCATTTTGTGGTGGTTGTGATAGTCATAACTATTGATATTCTAGAAAGGAATGATGCCAACTATACTTCAATAGAAAACAAGTCTATCATAAACTATACTTCAAGAAATGACCTCCAAACAATAAGACAATGACAATCATTATGAAAAATAAGAGAATGCTAATCGATAAAACCTAAGGGCTGTCATAACTTCACAAGGAAGAAAATGATAGTTAGATAGGTAGAATAGTTAGAAAGGTAAAGGGAGAAGGGTTTAGGAGGCAATAACTCATGAGCCACAGGAGATAGGAAGTCTTGGGAAATTTTTCTTAAATATTTAAAAGGAATTGTATTGTTATTGAAATCCATGATATGATTTGTTTGTTGTATTACTATAAACCCTAGTCAAATTTCTAAGTGATTGTTGCTGTTGTAAAAAGGCATATGACCATGTCAATCAAAGCTTTGTTGTTTTTGAGAAATTTGGCTTTAATAAATATTGGTGTAATGGGATTCATAATTGTATTTTGACACAATTTCTTTTAGTGTTGATGAATGGGAAACCTTGGGATTATAGAGCAATAGAGAGTAAAACAGAATAACAATATTAAGAATTTACATTGTGAATAATAATAAAAATATGAGGAATTACATTATCTTCATTTAGGTCATCACATTCAATACATTGGTTTTTTAAGCCATTGTTTTCTCGTGAATAACCATCCAAATTCTCTTACGGGAATAACTCCCTAAAACTAACAACTAACTATTATCTAATTTATTAAATGCAAACTTTAATACTTTAATTTCCTAACAACTCCTCTTAAAAATTACATAAGGAAAAAAATAAACTTCCTAGGCTAGGAAAATGGTTTGATTAGCCAACCCTACATCAACATCAACCAAAAATCCTTTGTCTAGGAAAATGTCTTGAGCATCAAGCCAAACTCCTTATGTTTGGGTAAATGTTTCAATAATCCAACTCTGGATCAGCATCAATCCAAACTCCTCATGTCTGGACAAGGTTTTGATTATTCAACGTTTACCTATGAATCAAGAAAAACTCCACTATTCATAAGAAAATAACCAACCAAATTTGAATCAAGGCTAACTCTATTATCTACAATAACATTCCTTCATTTGTAGATCGAGACTTACTCATTTATCCACAAATATACATTTGCAAAAATATGGATTAGACAAACTCAATTATCCATAAATATTTTGTGGAATCAATTATCCATAGACCAACAACACAACTCACCAAGTTTTTGGATTCAATTATCTACATACCAACAAATCACTGCATCCCCCATTTTTCTCTTGAAAGGACTACAAATGAAACAAATGCTTCTCATGCAAGAATCATCCTTGAGTGAGGAGCTAACTTGGGATGATAGATGTCCTCCTACTTCCATTTCCTCCAACCTCCAATGTGACCTTGTTACACTCTATTCATCTGATTTCATGTGTGAGTCTTTAAAAGCACCGTCATGTGTAACAAAGATTGTCCCAAAAGCACAATCAATCTTTGACATATGTGTGACCATAATAAAAACTAACATGTAGGATTCAATAGAAAATTCACTTTTTACAATTTGACCTCATTTCTAAAAACACATTAACTTTATCTCTCCAAAATATGCAACTTGAACTTTAACAAATAAATCCTTATATCTCCCTTGTAATTTCTAGAATGCATTTAATAAAACAACTAACTTCTTACCAAAACCCTTATTGCTCCATTACAAAATCCTTATGCCACTTCAAATAGAAATCAAGGTGATAATTTTTACATGAATCTTCACATAATTTCATCCTAGAAAAAATCTCCAATGTAAAACAAAAAAAAATTGCTGACCTCCATCTTTCTTCAAATTGATTATTTTTGCTTCAAAAAATTATTGCAATGTACAGGTGTGCACCTATATACCATTTCATATAGCCTATTCTTCCATACACCCTTTGCACAACAGGTTATGTCATGCCTCCAAATAACTCTTCTTTCATGTGCTGGATTCTTTCTAGTTTGATTGCCATAATCCACTTTTTGGTTCAGTTTGCAAACCATAAGTATGACTTTGCAGCCTTGGGTTGAACAAGAAAAAAGGATAAGTTTAGCTATGTGTATTCAGTATTGTGGCACAAGAAGAAAGGGCATGATGAACATCATTGTTATACAAAGAAGATTGATGAGCTGTCACATATTATTTAGAAGAACAATATTCCATTTCCCTCATCTGTGACTCCTTCTACAACCTCTGCATCTTCATCTACATCATCATCCAAACCTACATAGTTAGGGAATACAATATTTGCAAGTGGTAAACAAGATAAACTCTACATGGGTAAAGGACATGCATTGGTAACTTCTGTAGTTCATTCTGGTCGTGATAGATAGTTTTTGGATTCTTGAGCATTTCAGCACATGGGTTTTACTCCCTATCATTTTTTGGGTCTTCATCCTACTAATACTTCCAAGATTTTGTTGGGAGAGTAAAATTTTGGAAGTTGTAGGGGTAGGAAATGTTGAGATTGGTAATGGTTGTTTCAGAGATGTATTGCATATTCCTAATTTGCACACAAATATACTTTTCATCTATCAGATTACTCATGGTGAGGTACCGAAGATTGTAGAGTTCACTATACATTATGTTTTCATCAGAGAGGTTGATACTGGAAAAGTCATTGTTGTTGGTGAAGCTGATCATGGGTACCATCTCTATACCTTTTCTCATTTTGTTGATGATGATGATTATGAGGCCTCACACCCCTCTTACTAGTGTTGATAGCAATTCCTTAGGAGAGATTGGTCATTTGAACTTTGTAGTTCTTCAGACCTATGTTGATTCATTTCTTGTTGCATCAGAGGCTGGTTCTTTAGCACTTGATAGGATGTTTTTGATCCTTCAGATCTTGCTTTGTGGGATAGTCACTTGATAGGTCTTGTAGAGTTGTTTTGTGAATATCACATTTTTGATTTGGATGATGCTTTTGAGGGTATATCCCTTCTTTTTTATGACAATATTTGCACTATTGTCACACCATTTTTGTCTTTGGAGATTGATGCTTCAGATTTTCCACAAGGTCTTGTTGATTCACCTTCTTCAGTTGAGGTTGCACCTAATCATGATGTGACATTTGGTTACATGGAGGAACCTAGATAGTTTTTAGAGGCATCTTTTCTGTTGATTCATCCTCTCCCTTTTCTTATTTTAGAGTTGGAGTTTCTCTTGTATTAGTGATTGTTTCTCCCTAAAGGGAGGTATGTTGTTTGCAGACATGGGATATTCTTCAGACTTCCAAGATCACAATAGGAGTTTCTTCATCATGGGGGGGATCTTCACCATTTTCTATGGGGAGGCTACATAGTCAAGCTCTCATTTTGGATCTTGTTGAGATCAATGACAAGAGTTTTCCCTGGGGGGTCTTGTGAAGTCCTCCTCTCACTTTTTTAACTTTCTCTTTTTGAACTATTTTTCTCTCTTTTGGAGAGGGGTTTTTTCCCACAAGGTTTTTCTCATTTTCTCCATTTGTGAGATATATATTTTTTGCATTGTAAAGGTTACCTAACATGGTTTTGTAGCTGGGACCCATATTGCATTTCATAATAAATCTTGCAAAGTGTACACTTAAGGGGGCTATTAGTGTAGTATTAAGCTTATCTTAGGGTTAATTATTTAGGTGTTTTTTCCTATATTGAATAGTTTTACACCTATTTCTTTTTTCATGCCTTTAAAAGGCTATACATTATATATTTTTATAGCATATCATTTTTCATTCACATTTGGTGAAATAGCACCATAAAAGTTTAATTTGTACATGACCTAATTGGTGGAGATTACCACTTGACATATTTTCTAGAGAATTGAGGAGGATTGTCCCATCTAGTACCATAGATAATGGGTACTTTTGATCTTGAATAATTTTTTATCTACTTGTCCCATGGGGTAAAATCCTTTTGTTTATTACTTTGAATTTTGACCTTGTTGTTCACCACATCTTCAATGGCCCTACCAATCTTGTTAATTAAATTTTTTTGTAGATAATTATTTCTCTTAGAAAATCCTCCTATTCCTTTCCTTTTGAATTTCTCATATACCAATTGAAGAGAAAGCCGTCCAAAATTTCAAAGAAGGTGGTATTTCTCAATATAAAGGGCCATGAATTAAAGAGATGTAAACTATCTTGTGCTCTAGGTCCATGAAAATTTAATTTACTCTACACCTATTGCTAGTAAACATCTAAAAAATGATGTTTCAATAGTAAATGATCCACTATTTCTTCTTCTTTCTTACATTAAAAACATCTAGATGGCCCCAAGAACCCCATCTTTCACAAATTTTCTATTGTGATAACTTTTTATATAAAATTTCCCAAGCAAAGCTCCAACTTTGAATAGATAATTATTATTCCTACAAAGATGCGAAGCCCAATCGTTTTTCTTTTCTGCCAACTCTAGTAGTTTGTAATCAAAATTTACATTATTATTCCATGTGTTTGAGCCAAAAAATGTAATGTAATCCTCTTCTTCAATTATAGAAATTTTCCTCTAAACAAGAATTTATTTTTAAATATTTTTTTAATTTGCTTGGATGTGTGTATTTTGGAGGCTTTTCCATCTCCATTTGATAATACACCTATAATAAATCTTCATGATATAGTACCAAACATATTCTCCCTACCATGTTTCCAAGGTATGCCTTATCTCTTCCATGTTTGGGAGATTTATAAGAGTGTCATATTCATTCCACAAGTCCCCCCAAAAGATGGCCTTGCTTCCATCTATAACTTCACAACTAGTTTATTTGATGATTAAATATTTGTAGCTTAAAATAAAGTTCCAAATTGATGTTCCCTCGATTGAATTTTCAATAGTGAGTATTCTTTGTAGGGAAGTAGATTTAAGATATTCTTGTTGAATAATTTTTTTTCTAATTCATATTTGACTTTGTGTAAATTCCCCTTGTAAGTTTTGCTTCTATGACTTTATTTAGAATGCTCCATTTTCTCAACCCACACCACCTACCTCTTTAATTTTACATAGTTTATCCGATGCAATTGAGGGGAATTTTTGATCATTTGAAGTATCTTTACAAAATAAATTCTTCATATTGGGGTTAAGGGTATTCATATGAATGACAAGGATGACTGCCTCTAACATTAGTATTATGCCTACAAATGCCAAATGATCAACACTCAACAAATTATGCCTTAAACCCTTAACATAGTAAACATCGTCAATATGATGCTTGCCATCAAAACTTATTGAACTTGTCCCATAGATTTTAGCATTAGTATCACCTCCAAACATAACCAAGCCTCCATCATATTTCACAAGTTTAACAGGCTTACTCTTATCACTAGTCATGTGATGTGAACGACCACTATCAACTACCCAAAAATTCTTTTCTTATTTAACATGTAGGGCATAGATAATCATACCTTCATTTTTCCCCTTCTCCTTCTTCAAAGGGCTTTCCTTTACCTATTTTTTTGAATTAGTAGAAGTAGGTTCATCCTTAATCGTCAAGAATAAGCATTCATTGTCATCTAGATCTTCATATTCTGAATCTTCATCAGAAATATTTGCATTCTCATTCTCATAGTAAGCTCTGTTAATCTTCTTTCTTTTCTTTTCTTTATCTTGCCACCATTTATTGAGTTATGTGATCTATATTAAAAAATAAAGTTTGATTTCTATCCATTCACAATTTTCCTCGAAGCCTTCTATTAGTTAGCCAAGGTATTTCTTATTGACTATGATTTTCTCTTACAGGTGACACAAAAAGAAGAGTGTCAAACTTACATTTAGAGCAATTTTAATTTATAAAAAATGCAATAAGACCAATTAATAAAATTGTTACATTCACTAATAAAAAATAAATATTCTATGAATCAAAATAAAAATATTCTATGAATCAAAATAAAATTAGTTATCAAATAAAAGATTTGTGTGATTTTTTCAATAAACAAATTTATTATAAAAATTAAATTTTAAATAATAATTTAAAGCTTCAATAACTATTATCTATATTTAAACCTTTTAAAAAATACAACCCAATATTAATTCTGAATAACTAATACAAATGTTGGAATCCATTAAACAATACAATCCAGTATTAACCCTAAATAAATAACACCAATATTGGAACCCTTTAGGCAGATTTAAACCAATCTTAACTGTTAAGATCAAGGCTTATTAGATGCAACAACATTTTGCTACATATGTGAATTGATTGAATTTTACATTATGAACAACAGGTTTAAATCTCAATAATGTTAGAAGGCTTGGTTATGGGACACTAGGAGTTCTATTCTCAGGTCCAGTGGTTAGGTTATCACTTCTTTAATAA
>VDFB02183400.1:0-46523 GCA_007258455.2 Sequoia sempervirens
AAATGTGTGAATCTAACTAAGAAACATAAAAGACAAAACACCAAGGACACCTCAAGATTAGCCAAAAGAGAGTTAGAATAAGAAAGGAAATAGATAAACAAAATAGGACAATATCACCTTCCTTGTTGTTGGTTGCTCCTTGATTAGCCTTGGATTTGAATAGCTTGTGTGCTCCTTAGATGGTAGATTGAACGACTAAAATGCAAGATTCTATAGGCAAGATGACTAGCAAAGATGATTAGTTGATTGCAAATGCTTGAGGATTCAAATGGACAGCATGTAGGTATGGAAGTGAAAAGTGTTGAGAATGCAAAATAACAGCATAAGGGTGCTCAAATCTGAAGTGTTGTGTAAATGCCCTTGAGGAGGGGGTATTTATAGAAGAATTTGAATTCTCTAGAGAATTCGACGGTCAAGATTGATCCAACAAGGCCAAGATGAAGGGCTATGGTGGGTTGAGAACCCACAAGCCCTCACATCTTGACATGTGGAGGGTGAAGTGGACAAGAGGATATGAGGTGGAGATGAGTTGTGAAAGGTACATGGGGTGGGAAAAGGACATGCACCTTGAGGGATGAGAGGATTTCCACAAAAAGGGATTCTTGTCCCAAGTGGGAGTGAAAGGGACTTTTTGAGGAATTTTAGAATTCCTCAAAAATCTACATGGGAAAAGGAAAGGTGGTTGGGAGGATAAATGTGAATTAAAAATTCACATTCATAGGATAATCTAGAGGATAAAAGGTGGGTTCCAAAAAGGTGGGACTTGGTCACATGTGGAGATTGTGACAAGTCCAAGGTTCTAGAAGCCTTGGGAGAATGGAATGTGAATTAAAAATTCACATTTAAAGGAGGGGAGTCTAGAGAAAATAAATATGAATTAAAAATTCACATAGGAGAGAGGGTTATCATTAAAAAGGAAAAATGGAAGAATTGACCAAAAAAGAGGTGCTAAATATAGTTAATGATTTTGGTTAAGGTTGTGCAAATATTGGATTAGGCTAATTAGCAGAAGATTAGAGGCAAGTGGCAAATGTTGGAGGATGTGACAAGGAGAGAGAAAGTGAGAAATTTTAAATTGATTTTTAAATCAAAAGGAGGATAAGTGACTAAATTAAATAAATTAGTGTATTTATTTAATTTAGAGAGGAATAAAGTAAAAGACAAAGTATTAATTATTAAATTAAATACTTTATGGGACAAAGGGTGTAATATTAATTTAATAAATTAATATTAATATGATAGATGTGAATGCAACAAATTTAATCATATGGAAGTGATTAAATTTGGGTGTCTACATGCATAAAGTAAGAAATAAAGTAGAACATGGTACAATGATGAATCTCGATCCTCGAACCTCCTATCCCTAATGACAGTTACCATGCCACCCAACCATGTGATACCTATAGGCTCACCCCATCATGCTAGGAGATAGTTACAAAGCCCAATCACACACACACAATACACATGGGGAGAAGGGTATATACTCACATAAGACACAAAGAATACATGGCATCATATAATGCAATAGATTTAACACCAATCATAAAAGGAATTACAAATTCTTTCAGGTGCTACTCAAAACTACAATAGGACTAGATGTTAGAGAACTAGTTAGGGGGTGTCATCATGGTGCTTGTCGATAAGGTATCATGTGGAATAGAGTACTCCTCTTGAATGAATAATGATACTTGACCTTACAAGACCCAAGCTCCCTCAGTTGGCATGTCTTCCCAAACATCCTTAGTCTTTATAAGCACTCAAAGCATGAGAGGAGCATCCATTGTCTTTGTTAATTAATTAAATGTGCTTCATTAGGTTTCACTTGATTAGATGACTTCCCACATGTGGTCAACCTACAAGCCACTTTGGGTCGAGGACATGTTGGGAGCCACTCCCATAACCCTCTCTAATACCTACATTGTAAGCTCATCACACCCTCCAATGAGTGTGGCATGGAAAATAATGTATAATTCCCATTTTCATCCAAAATTCACAACATGTTTCCACAATATCTATTTCAATATTTCATGAAGTACACCTTTGTCCAAACACTCCAAAACATCATATTTCACATAAAACTTTCATTTTTTTCTCAAATTTTCAATACACCAAAAACCAAAAAACTCTTCAAACTCCATTAAAATAGTTGAAATACACTTTGGTACCAAAAGTGCCCAAAACTCATTTTAAGCTATCAAATTCACATTTTCATCATTTCCCTAAAATTTGGGCATTATAACCCTGCTTTAATGAAAATTCCCATTTTTTAAGATAAAAACTAATACATAGCATGGAATATAATCAATTGAAATGCGTTAGGAGGTTTCCACACTCCCTTAATCCTAATCCAAACTTTCAAATTGAAAACAAATGAACAGTTGAAAATAAAATAGAGAAATACCTCAAATTATGTCAATTTTCACAATGATGAATACTCCAAATACACTCCACAAAGTACAAGATAACTCGTAATCATGCTCTCCTCCCAATTCCTATCCTAATGAATCCAATCTCATTGAATTCCCCTTCCAATTGCTCCCACAATCACAAAAACAAGATTTTGCCAAGAAGAGGGTTTTTTCCTCTTCCAATTCTTCACAAAAAATATAATAATAAAAAATGAATGCATTTTTCTTATTTTACCCTTTTGAATTCTCAATTATAAAAATACAAAATTATTTTTCATTTATTTAATTTGCAATTCCCTTGAATTCTCCCAAAATCCAATTAATCATTTAAATATACTTCCAATTAAGAATCAACATTTAAATGCACAATTTCCATATAAGCACATAATTAAATTAAATTACAAAAATCAAAATTTAAATGATATAAATCACACATTTACTGGATGTCTACAAAAAGGGTACGATATCCAAAATTATACCAAAGATGGTATCTAGGTCTACATGGATAAAATAAATAGGAAGTCACATTCAAATTGAGGACGACAAGTAAGGCTAATAAATATGGCCAATGTGACATCTCTCATATAACCACCATCAAGGAATAACTTAGACCTTTGAAGGCAGGTGGAAAAATTCCATGTATATGTGTCCACTCAACACACATCTAGCATACCTATGCATATACATAATAGTTGAAGCATATACAATTCTCGAACGAGGTATACAACATAATTATACAACAATCATCCAAGAATACATGTGCATAAACAATAGAATACAACAAATTAATCCATCATAACATGATAATACTACAATTGTATCGAAAGGTGCATCCAAAATCGATGCCAATATAAAATAATGATGATACGAATAATCCTAAATCAAAATATATAGGTATCAATATACAAATCAAGCCCAAAATATGAATCAAATATCACAAAGGTGAGAGGCACTACATATTTACCTCTTCAACTTGTGGCACAAAGGTATCCATCACCCTCCTTTATGTATTTTCCTTGGATTTTATTGATTCTTTACTTGATTTTACCCTTTCTTTGCTCCAACATTTGAGGCTTGGAATCCAAGTTTCTTTGTATGAGAAGCAAGGTTTTTTCTTCTAAGTTAATTTTTTCCATCATCTTCATTTCTTGCAACAAGATATTTCTTCTTGTGTTTATGACTAGAAGGAGGCTCCTTATAATGGAATTGGTCCTAGGCACTAACTACTCTAGTGTTGTAGTTCATGTTGTGGTGACTTCTTGAGGTTCTGGTTTTAATTGTTCTTCTTTTTGCAAGAACATTTTTCTTGATTGTGCTCCTTAGTAGCTTATTTCACTTTAGATTTTTCCTTTTCCTTTCTCAACCTCCTTATGTAATTATAAAGCATCTTTTATTTGGATTCCTATCTTTGAGTAAGTTCAAGTAACTATCAAAGAAAAATACAACTTTGATACTATCACACATCCTTTGATACTCGTCTAGGATTTAAGGGGCTTAAAGTTTGTATCCTTCTACGTCCTATTGTGTTTTCATAATTGCTTCTTGAAGATGATTTATATCTCTCTCCTCTCTGATTGAGCCTTTGTTCGTGTTACCATTGGACCTTGAAGAACTCTTTCCACCATACATTAAAGATTTGAAGAATGACCTCATGATTCATCAGTTAGCAAGAAAACTAGCTTTGATACCACTGTAATATCCTTAATGGATATCTTTGGAAAATAAGCTTCAAGTACACAACTTTTAACAATACTATGACACCATTGTAATGTCTTGGCTAAATATTTAATACAATTTTTTTTTTTTTAGGGAAAATATATTACAGATTTAAAAATTACTACTAATAAGATTTATATTTAAATATTTTAAATCTATTCGACAAAACCCATAAATTTTATTTTTTGTGTTGTTACTACTGTAATAAACCCATGGATATTTTATACAAATAATTCCTAGATTTAAGTATTTCAACCCGATTTGGCAAACAACTCAAATTTCTTCACCGTTCACATGATAACATTGAAAACCCTAATATTATAAATCGAACTCGTAGATGAAAGAAAGAAAAATTATAAATTTAAATGTTTTACCATAATCTAGCAAAGCCCAAAAATCTCCTTCCTAATTTATACAAAACAATGGTTACCCAATTTGCAAATTGGGCCTATAATGGAAGGTAACTATTTAAATAATATTGGAATCTGACAAAAGATATTGCTACAATAGTGACCATAGCTTGTAAATATAGTTCTTAACCCTTATATCAAATCCACGGGTAATACATTATAATAACAAGAATAACACAACAATACATCCAAGATTATTGTAAGTATAACATGATACAACAACAAAGACCTTGGGCTTTAACCTACACAAACAACATATGATATCAAGTTATTGTAGCTAAATTTGCAATCTTGAAGCTCACATGCCACCTCTAGGTAAGATTGCTCTATTGGACCAAAGGGGTTTCATCCTTTGGATCACAAAACCAAAAACCTTTTATCCTTTGGTTTCTTGTAGTTTTGAGGGTTTTGTTCTCAAATTTGATCATTCGAACATAAGTGCTCAAAATAACGTTAGGTAGGGTTTCTTTGTGTAGAATAGTTAATTTCCTATTAGGGAATTCATCCAACATTTGATAACACATAAATCCATAGCCCAAAGGAGTTCCCACCAAAATAATGGCTAAGATTAATGCCAAGAGCCATGGGTTTATGATAATGCAATCATTGAATTAATGACACCCAAGGAGCTAGTGACTGGTTGTGAAGCAGGAAAAATGACTCTTTTCCCACTTCAATTTGAATTGGTTTGAATTTATCGACCTTCTTCATCCATTGCTTGAAGTCACATGTCAATCTACACCCTCGAGATTTGATTATCGTTTCTAGGTGGAAAATCTCTTTTGTAGTAGTTGTAGTATCCTATCTGACCATTAATGGTTCTCTTAGTTGTGCAAGTAGTAGGAAGGAGTGATAGAGTGAAAAGGCATGAGTTTTAGAGGTCAGGTGTTGGAGGTACCTCATAACTCTTATCGCTTGTCAGGGATCAAAATTTAGGTATGATGCATGTTGATGGGGATGAGTATGAAATTTTGACAAAGCAACGGAGAAGAGCGGGGTTTGGGAGAGAGGCATGCAATAAGATGAGGTTTGACAACTTGAAAAGAGCAAAGGCAAAGTGGAGTTTAGAGGAAAGACATGCCAAGATGGAGAAGTCTAAACGTTTGGTGGGGATTAAGGAAAGATTAGACTTAGACAGAAAGGCATACCGAGACAAAGAACTTCAAAACTCTAAAAGTCCACCAACCTATAAACACTTAGAAATATGACCATAAAACATCTCCTACTTAAAATTTTGAGACCTTTGCAGTTTCTAACACATTGACAAGAATATGAAAAATGCCAGTGAACCTAATTTAGACCTTGCCTTACCTCGTTGAAGAAAGAAATCAAACTTTTGTTCCACAAATACAACTTGATTGAAAATAAAACATACATAAATTCTATATGATCAGAAAATTAACTCATACGACAAGTGGCCCCTCTCCACTCCACTCCACTCCACTATATTGAAAAGAAAAAACATAACTTTTCGGAAGTTGTCCATTTTAAATAAAACTTGAGATGGACCCTTGGCCAACAATTGTAGGTGAGGGTGGTGATAGGAACAACGATTACCTAACTATAAGAAACAACGATTACCTAATTATAAAACACGAACAAAATTTGCAAATGCCTGGAACCTCAAACATGTTTGTTTGCGAAGGGAAATCTAAGGTCCCACAAACGAGGGTATTCTAATGCCCATGGGATTGAGAGATCGAAGACAAACACGGCACACATGCTACTGTCTTGACCTCGTCAAAGATTCAAACCATAATTTCAAGCATTTGTTTCTGCACATTTCGACACCAGAGAATGGCCTCCGACTTCCCTGTTTTATGGGCTTCAATTCAGAAAAAAACATAGCCTCTTAAAGCTTTTTTAAAAAAATCTTGCATAATTTGTTTGGGTTCACCAAAATTGATCCCAAATGATCCTCGAAATAGCCCTTTTATCTGCTATAATCTCCTCATTCTCTTATTAGAGAAAGATAAAATGGCAGGATCCAGAAGTACCCTAAATAAGAGATGGGCAAGATGGCTGTTATTTGCAGTCATGGCGGTTGGGGTATGGAAGGTTATTTTCCTGGGCAGTTTAGATGCAGGTATGCAGTCGTCTATTTTGGCTTCATGGAAAAATAATTTCTATGAGAGGGAGCCCTCTGCCCTCAAGCTCGGCCGTGCTGGGCTTTATTTGGAAGGGGTGAACAATAGTTCTGGTGAGACGGGTGAATCGACAAAGGGGGCGGTTTCTATAGTTGATGACATCTGTGAGGATTGGTTGGAGAAGGAGGATCGTATTACTTATTCTCGCAATTTCAAAAAAGACCCAATTTGGGTCGTTGGAGAAGAGAAGGTATGAATTATTTAGCCTCCTTTATTTCATGTACGGTGCATTCGATCTACATTTAAACTATGTTTTAAAAAAAAAAAAATCTCGGTGAATCTTTGGCGGGGTTATGGGCCGCCTTTAATGCTGAATTAGGTAAGGTTGGCCATAATTTTTAAGGTTCGTAAACATGGCTAATTTGTAAAAACGTGCCATTCTCTAATTTTCATAAGTTTTAAGCCATAACCCCGTTACATGTCTTTAGAGTTAGGAGACTCTTTTTAGAGTGGAGCATATGGACTTGAGTCTTGGTTTATGCGTGTAGCTATGTACTCCATAATCGTTGCAGTGTTGTCACTTGCAATTGTAAAGCAGGCCTAATTCGGTTTCCTGGAAAAGAGAAGGTGTGGTGTCCTTAGACCTCTTTTTTTCCGTTTACAAGGCATTCTTTACATGCAAAATGCCGCGTTTTTTCTGTTTCTGTAATAACTCTTGGTTGAGGCCATGGATACAGAGCGAGATTCGCTTTAACTACCTTCTTCAGATTTGTTAATATGGGTCACGCGTAAATGTAATTGTAATTTTTACATTACAACCTCACCACATGTCTGCTGAAGTTAAAGAGTCACCTTATTACAGTGCACTACTCGAACCTGGGTCACGTTATTAACCATGTTCGCAATTATGTAACCAATAGTTATTACACCACAACTTCCCTACGTATACATAGGGATTATGGGTCAGCTGATTTTGGTGAATGGATTTGAACTTGAGTTATGCTATTATAAGTGCCCTCTGCCTACATTGCCATTACACCACAACTCCTTGGAATACATTTCGACTTTATTACTACAAAGTACAAACAACGAGAATGGTACAATAAAGAAATGCTTTGGACTAGAAGATCTGGGTCCGAGTTTAAAGTTTTTTAAGTCCTTATTAAAACATCTACTCCAATAAGATAAAATTTTGATAAGGTTATGTGGCTGAGGGCAGGTCTTATGTTAAAGTAATGTCATGGTAAATTTTAGGGATTTTATGTGGGTAAGCGTGGACCTTCTTACAGAAAGAAGGGTTTGAACCTGGGTCATTTTCTTAGTAAATCTCATTAAAACTACACTACAGATATCATTATCATTGATTTGTATTTGTCTGAAGCTAGTTTTTACAACTATAGGGTTTGCATCAGTAAAGCTGTTTATGTGCTGAATGGTTGAAGTTTGAACCTCATAAAAAAAAACAATTCATTTAGTCATAGTAAAATACAAGAGGAGAAGAATGAACTCGGGGAGAATAACATACATACCAATATATTTAGGTAGAAAAAAATGTTGTTATGGTATGTGACACATTCTACATCTCTGCCTTGTGCCTTTAATTGGTAACAGGCTTCCCAATCTATCTTGGCTTGTATCTTTCATTCAGAAAAGATATTTCTTGCTTCCCCTAGTTCTTTCTGTGTTTTTCCATCCAACATAGAGGAGAATATACTGACAAAAAACCACCCCCACAAGATAAATGTATCCTGCTAACAGACTTCTCTGACCTGTCTTGTCTGAACCATTTCCCATTATTGTTCTGATATGGCTACAGGGGCCATCATGGTGGACAGATGAATTACCATATGGAACAATTTTAAAATTTACAGTCTATGAAGTGAAACTATTGGAAGTAATTCAACTGTTACTAGCTACAAAGAGATAAAATATCTAGGTTCAACAACAAACAATTTTTGCAAGACACCCTTAACTGGGTCCTACTTTCAAATTCAACGGCTAACATCCTTCAGTTGGTATATCACTATATACAATATAAATCAACTGCAGAAAGTCTGAAACTCCTGAGCAGGATAGTGGCAGAGCATAAGTCCATTTTAATGGAGAGCTCATGGCGACAGCTTAAAAGACAATTATTGTGGATGGGTTTTGAAACGGGTATTGAATTATGGACAATATTAGTGTTATATTTATAATCTTTTTAAGAGCCATAAATTTTCTTAGGAAATTTATTTTGGAATTTTTACAGTTTGTGGTGGTACCGTTTCTAGTGACATGACATTTAAAGTTTATGAAAACATGGGTAGCACTTCTATGGTTATGACTTTTGGGCGTCATATTTTATGAAATTTCAGTGGGTTAATCTTATCCAATTGCCTATTTATATTATTTAATTTTAAATAATTTAATGAAGGCTTTTGGTCCAGGATGCAGTGGCACATCTGCCAAGTGTTGAACCTGGGTAATACTTGCAATAAAGGCCCTATCTTACTGTTGGACCACAGCCCAATGGAGTTTTGAATATTTTTTTTGAAAATTATACTAATTTATTAATAAATTTTCCCCCAAATTGTAGCCAATATTTTATAGAAAGCAGAGTAATTGGATACACTCCCACCCCTCCCTAGGTGCGCTTATCCCCAAATCTGATATGGCACGGATACACGTTGGATACCATACCCGCATGTGCCCAAAAAACTCTAATTTTCCAACTGTGCTGGATACTATGTGATTTGATTTTCAAAAAAATTGATGTGAATCCTCCTAAACTTAATCTTAAAAAACTTCAATTGTGCAATATTTTTTGTTTTGTTTTGTATAAACAAAACCAACACCAAATGAGGAAGACAAATGAAACGTTGTTCTATTTCAGCGAACCATTTTTTTGGGTCTTTTTGCAGTTCAACTCTACTATTTTTTTTGGCGTCTTAATTTTTATAGATTTAAGAAAGTTAATTGTTTATAATTTTATATTTATGCTTAGTATTTAATTTTATATTATGTTGTTTAAATGTTAGATATTTAAATTTTTTTTCTTTAAATATGAATAAAATTTATTCATATATACTTAATTGTTTGTTCTTTACTAAATTATTAATATTTAAATTTTAATATTATTTTAATTTATATTTACTTATTTGCGTTTAAAGTAATGAAAATCTCATCTAATAAATTAGAAAATTGTGTTAAATATATGTGTGTTTTCTATAAATGTCATATCCAGCCATATCCATATTGGGGGGTCTTAAAAAATGGCCGTATCCGTATCTGTATCCGTATACGTATCCGTGTCCATGCAACTTTGATAAAAAGTTAATGTAAACCTACCTCAGTGGCAAAAAACGACTAGCATTAATGTTAAATTGTAAATGTTTAATTAACTATTACAATATACCCCTTATATTTATACTGTAACCTATTTCTGGAAGAACTCGTGGATAGGGTGCATTAACCTAGAAAAAGAAAACAAACTAGAAAAACAAACAACAATACAACCATACAACCATACAATAAGTTTAAAAGTAATAAAAATGAATAACAATTAAAAAAGCATTCAAAATGTTGAAAAAAAACTAGAAAACCTGTAAAAACTCTGAAAAAATATCAAAATAAACCCACTCTTGATTGATAAACCTCCTTGGTTTAAGCGAGTTCTTTCCCGTAACACTTAGCAAACACGCTTTATGCCTTTGCAATCCTTCACCACCAAATAAACAAAACCAGCAAGCTTGACCAATGAAAAATGGGAAGTTGGAATGATAGTAGATGTATTTGTCTTGTATTTTATTAAATGAGGGTTTTTGAGTGACCCTAAGTCAATTAAAGGTTTTAAAATGCACTTTAAAGTTACTTTTGCATATAAAAAGGTATTTTGACAAGTATTTTTTAAAAATAAATATTTGGATGTGGCAACTCGGGCACCGCATTGCTAATATAAACACATACTATGACATGATTCTAATTTGTTTTATTATTTATATTTTTTCTTTATCATGGTAGCAGTGTGCTCCATGGAATTTTATTTGGTGGCTGAGTGCTCCCACATTCAATATCTACATTGTTCTTTCTAATTAGCTAATAGGCTTTCCTATGTGGACTTGAGAGTCCATAAGTGACAGGTAAACCTGTCTCACGCCTGAAAACAAATTTTAGTTTGTCATTAAACCATCTTAAAAGTCACCAGAATCAATATTTTCCTGTAAAAAGATGCAAAAAAATCTTCTCCTTTAAAAGGATGCAGAAAAGTCTTGTTGCAGGCTCACGAATCTAGTAGCTCTAAAACCCCTATATTTATCTGATAGGCTATATATTTTAGCAGCTTTCACAAGGAAAGTTGTCTCATGCAGGAAAAGACAACTTTCAGGCAGTTGAAACATTCCTTGCGTCATGCCTGAAAACAAATTTTAACTCACAACCAATATTTTTGTTTAACAGGCTGCAAAAATCTTGTCTCTTGATTTTCATGTCTAATCTCTTAATGAATATGCACAATGGCAGCAACCAGAAGCACTACGTGTCTACCATTGACAATCATATCATATCGTACCTCTGATTAAAATTAAATCATATTGTGTCAAATCTTACCTTTAAATTACCACCTGCTTCTTCTTTATTTCGCCCACTGATTTACTGTGTCTATTTTCCTTTTATCCACCGCTATTAGGTTATAAAGGAAGCTTTGAAGCAGCGGAGGTCATATGAATTCTAGAAGATGCACAGGAAGAGTAGATTGTCAAAGAGATTGTGTGCAGTGTGAGGAAGAGATCATGCCTCGTTGCTCTAATGAGAATGAAGAACAACAGAGACTAAGACTTGATCCTCTGACCTAGAGGATGAAAAGAGATCCTTGCCTATTCCTTCAGATAGGAAACATGGCATTTTAGCTGTGCGCACCACTTAAAATTTAAAGAGATACTAAACTATTGAATCTCTATTGTTTGCACGCCATCAATCTTTTGGCTTGAAGACATGGTCAATTTCTCTCAGCGCTAAAAATAATTTATTGCACAGTGTTTATTTTTCATTTCTACTATGTTTCACAGTTCCTTTGTACTGTGCTAATTTTTACAGATCTTTTTGTACTAAAGATGCAATATTTGCCATTCTGTATTACTGGCACAATTTTTTTCTACACATCTTCTTTCTTCCCTGCATACACCCATAGCTCAGAACGTTATTAAATGTTGGAACTTTTAGATTCTTCTAAATCATGAGAAATAAAAATGTCACAGTAGGATTGTATTCTAATTTCTGATCACTTGTGTAAGATTCACATGACCATAATCATTTCCTAGCATAGAGAGGATGACCTATGGCGTTATTGAGGTTATGAGAATCATATTTCTGTGACCTAATAATGTCCTTGAAAAACCCAACTTGGGTGCTCATCATTCGAAGTCCATAAATGTCAAAAACCATATAGTGAAATATACATGCAACAAGTTTTTCATGCAGCTGACCATCTGCAGTCAAAGCCATCATGAGCTGAGTCAAGCCTAGAGGCAGAGTATCGTCCTTATCAAACTGCCAAAAGTGAAATACCTGTTAGAATATTATATTCTTCTATTGTATAATGGTCAATTATATCTATTAGTTGTTGGTAGGTAGCTGGTAAGTAGACATTTAATGTCTACAGTATTTTACCTCACCTATATATTGTAATCTATTCTTCAAGTAATGTCAAGCAATTTCTTAGCCCAAAATTGTTTCATGGTATCAGAGCCATAAGGAAAAAAAACCCTAAAAAATTCGTGGACTTTACTAAAAGTCATAATTCGAATTTTTTCTGGTCTAGGGTTTTTAGGTGTTTTTTTTAAGTTTGTAATTCGTGAAGAAATTTCATGCGAGACTTCTGTGAAATTTGTGGCTATCTTCTAGTCTGAAATTGCGCCTTCTGTGGCCAATTTCTGGTGGCTTGTGGATGTTCAAATCTGGAAGGCATGTTTTTCTGAGGATCTGGTCGCGATTTTTCTGAGCCGTGGACGTGTCTTGAAGGGCGTTGCGTTTTCCGTCCTTGCTGGTCGCGATTTCCTCCTTGCTGGACGCATTTTTTGAAGATTTTGGCCTCCATTTTGAACGCGTTTTTTTGTCCCTTCTGATTTCTAGCATTTTTCCTACATTTTTTTTGGAATTTTTTAAGGAAAAATTGACCTAGGGCTTCTGTGATTTTCGGCTAGGGTTTTGAACCCTTAGATAAAGTTGAAAAATTATTTTGCTTGCAGATTCCTTCTGGGTTTTTCGAGATCTCAACTGGGTTGCTTTCAGATTTTTCTGGGTACCTCGTTTTCTGTGCCTCAAAATTTGTGCCTCAGTTTCAAGTCGATTTTTTTTTTCTAACTGTAGATTCCTAGTTGGTTTTTCAAGATCTCAAATGGGTTGTCGTCTGATTTTTCTGGGTGCTTTGTTTTCCGTGCCTCGATTTCTGTGTAGATCTGTTCTGGCGGCTAGGGTTCCAAACCCTCTGTTTTTCAGCCGACAATCGATGGCTACTTGTTTCTGGCTTTTGTAATTCGCAGTGTTGCGTGGGATTCCTTTGGTGGGTTTTTTAAATTTTTTTTCCCTTATTAAAAAAACGCTTACGGGTTTTCATAATTTTTCCCTTAAAAAATTCTAGTAGGGTTTATAATTTTCTCCTCAAAAATTAAGGGTTAGTTTCTGTTTACCCTAGTCAGGGTTTCTGTTGTACGGGAGGGCTCTCTGGTTTCTAAAGGGTTTTACCGTTTTTCCTTAAAAAAACGATGATTTGTATGCTGATCCATGTTTCGAATTCCGTGCCAGCTACTTTTTGGGTTTCTGTAATTCGCAAAATGCATGGGATTCCTCTATGGTTTTTACCGTTTTTTCCGAAAAAATGATGATTTGTAATCTGGGTTTGGCGATTTTTTCCTCAAAAATCGTGGTTGGTTGCAGTCTGTATTGGTCGCACTTGGAGTTGTTAGGGCGAACATCTGCACCACTGGCTTCTTGTAGTCTGTTCTCGGGCGTCATGCTCCTCTGCAAAAGTTTCGATGGTTTGCCGATTTATCCTCAAAATCATGGCAGCTGTTCTCGATGTGTCTCTGGTTTCAGGGAAGGACAGCTCTGTTACCCAACATCAGGTTGGACATTTTGTGATGGCTCTTGGTCATCAACATTCTGCAGATCCAGGGAGGGTCTCCGTAGTAGCAGAGTGTTCTGAAGAATTTGTGACCAACGACCTGCAGATTGTATTCTGTAGGCTAGTTAGATGATTGACCATTAAGGGAGGGTGTTAGAATATTATATTCTTCTATTGTATAATGGTCAATTATATCTATTAGTTGTTGGTAGGTAGCTGGTAGGTAGACATTTAATGTCTACAGTATTTTACCTCACCTATATATTGTAATCTATTCTTCAAGTAATGTCAAGCAATTTCTTAGGCCAAAATTGTTTCAATAGCTTCCCATATGTCTTATGGATTTTCTCCAGACCCTGTCTCCGTCTTGGTCCTGGAACTCCTGGTATGAAGAGCTCCCCACTCTCTACTTCATATTCATGAGAATGCCACAGCTTTTTCTCTTCATCAGGCAGATTCATAAAACAATTTCTTAGATACCAAGTACTCAACTCCTATAAGTCTAGCATTTTTCTCAGGAAAATCATAGAGCAGGCATTGCTTCACATCCTTGTTGATGTGGCTGCAAAAGTGGTGGGTCTGTGTTTGTCTTGACTTGTCATGGGCATAAAAATAGAAGCTACACATACAACAAAATAGTAATATCATGAAACATTGAAAACTATTATCTCATTGAAGGTTGAAAACTTTTCTGCAGTATTTGGATGAAACATCAAAATAACTCATGCGCAGAGAAGAAACATAGCTTCTTCCTTCTTCACTCATTTTTGGCCTCATCTGACAAATTGGGTTTCTTAGGCCACTCTTTTTGGAAAGGTCTTTTCTCTTTCTTTGATGGAGGGAACTTAGACTGAAATTTTTCCTTTGGAGTAGAAAACTCCATGTTCCTAGCTCTCTTAATGGAATTCTGAAGAGTGAGAGAATCAACGGCCTTAGCCCAACCACAAAGAGGTTCTAATAACCCCTCAATGAAGAGCACTATCAACCTCCTCTTTTATACTTTTGGAACCATAACAACTAGTCTTTGGAACTCTGCAATGTATGCATCAATGGTGCCACTTTGCTTTAGCTGTGCCAACTCTCAAAAATGGAGTTTTTGGTCCTTATTGAACCTGTCTACAAGTCTCTGATTAAAATCAGCATAGGAAGTGATGAGGTTGTGCCCCTGTGTTAACAACCTGTGGTACCACTGCTCCTGAGTCTCTCTTCCAAATGTAAGGTTGCATGTTTGATGACTGCATTCTCGAACATGGGATTCAATGACAAGTAGGTAACCAACTTCTGAATCCATGATCTAGCCGTGCATTTGCGTGAAGCATCAAAGGTGGGAATAGACAATTTACCCAACCTCTTCTACATGTCTTGGCTTTGAGGTCTTTTGTCTCTCCTAGGCCTATTTCTCAACTTAAGTTGGCAAAAATCCGATAGAGACATGGCTGCATGGAATTCCTCTCCTAATGATTGGTACACATGTAACCAATCCACATATCCTTCTTCTGTATTTTGTTGGTTTCCTCTTGCTGTAGCATCATTTTGCAAAAAGGTAGGCATCAAGGGTCGAGAAGTTGCTCCACTAACAGCCCTCAAATTGTTATTAACAGGTATATTTATGTCGCTAGCCTCTCCATTGTTTCTCTGGGTGCCATTATTGCCTCTGTTGTTTTGGTTTGTGTTTATATTTTGCATCATTTGTGTCAGTAGCTGTACTAACTGCTGCTATCCTCAAGCAAAATCATTCAAAATTTGCATTGTGCTATCTTCATTGATCTCTTCTATCACCCATGTTTCCTAGAACTTCACCACCAAATAAATCTGCAAGGAAAATTTTCTTCAATCTCAGGTTGCTCTAGTGGATTGTTTACCCTTGTTCTAAAATAGTATTTGTGTGATCCTTCAGGCTGCATATGTAATTTCTGTTTGCAAATTTCTTTTCAAATTCCCACTGGCCGGTAGGATACATTGCTCTGATACCACTGTAATATACTGCCCATGTATTTTTACCAAAATATTGTGGTTTTCACAAGTTATGGTGCACAGGTATTTCATCAAACAGTTTGCATTCAGCTGACCTGAGTTTGTTTTTCTAACTTGTGTTGAAGAAACATTTTAAATAATCATCACAGCATTGAATTCCTAATTCCAAATATTGATAACACTCCATTTGTACAAAAATATTTCATAATATATTCAATAGACAATTTTTTTATACTTTTGTGTATTGCTATTATAAAGTAAGATGCACTCAAAAATTACTTACAACATTATTATCTTTAATAAATCAACAATATTCACAAGCCAAAATCGCTGACCTATACTGTAGACTAGTCAAAAGCAATCAATGATCTTATATTTTTCTTTCAGCTATATAATTTCCTTCAAACTAGTATGACAACCTTAAGGAAGTGGCGCCTCCTTAAAATATGTTGTGGCTAGTTTGAAAGGCCTTGGAATGGCCACGTTGGCAATAGGAAAAGGCTTATAAGCCTTCAACAGTATGAAGTGACTCCTCTCTTATTGCTACAAATGGTACGACCCTCTTTGGGAAGACTTAGTGGAGTATGAGTGGGGTAGCTCAGCACAAATAAAATATATTATTTTTAAGTCTTTTCTTCACAACACACAACACACATACCACATAACCTCTGTTTCTTCCCCGCTTGCACACACAACACATACAAATTTATTTTTTTCTAGCAAATCTCAATAAATTTGTACCTGAAACCTCGATGCCTGCAACTTTTGACCAAATCTTTGTTTTCTCCATTTAATTTCTATTACAATCCTGTTGAATCCACCATTAATTTGGTTAGGAAGAAATTTTCATCTTCAAAGCCAAATATTGGTAGGGTTTTTGTCCTAGGGTTTACGGTTGAACTTGCAGTCCAAACTTTGCAAATGAGAGAAATAATATGTACAAAATGTCTAATTTCCTTTTTGCTATTTCTTTTATACCTCGCCTGTGAACTTTCAAGAACTTTATTTTTTAATTGCATAAAGTGACCCTTTTTTAATTTTTAATTAACTTTGGCCCCTAAAAAGTTACTTTAACGCACAAGGTCATCTTTTAAATAAAATAATTAATTAAATTAAGTTGTCTGAAAAATAGTAATGTTAGACAACTTAAATTTAATTAATTAAAATATTTCCTCTTCAAGCCTTGGAATTAGCCTATGAGAATTAGATAGTCTAAGGGTCCATCTCAAACACATATGGCAAAGAAGGGGACATTACATTTACATAGGTCCTCCAAAGTGTGCCATGGTAAGAGCCAATACCATTGACATCTTAGGGGTGAAAGTGGCCTTTCCAAGTGCTATGATTCAGATAAGTATTGAAAACCGTTAATGCTAAAAGATATTGGGAATATTATATATATGATTTTGATGTTAATCTGATTGAATCATATGGATGTGTTATTCAATTTGCCGTGTTAATTATTTACTATGGAATTCTTACTAAATAATCACATGTATTTTACATTGGTTTTTCAAATCTATTTTAATAACATTACATATTGTAAATTATCTTAATTCTAATATTTAATCCATTAAATCCAGTACCAGAGCTTAAATAACTTCGGGAGAAAAGTGATGTTACAAGCTAGAGGTATTAATCCACATAGACAATGTCTTGGATGCTATGAACAATTTATTCTCATTGACCATTAGGTGTTTAACATCAAACTAACATGGGAGCATGCAGCATCAAAAAACCCAAAACAAAAATCCATCAAAAGCTATAGCTAAGTACCATAATGGAAAATCAAGGAAAAAAATTGAAATGGTTTTGAGGATGAAAAATATTGACAACTAAATTGTGTGAGGTCTCAAACGTCCAAGGAAGAATTGAACAGCACAATCTCTCAAGCTTGGCAAAGGTGAAAACTCTTAGGTAGTCACTATGCTTGTTTTGATAAACAAGCCTTTCCTTTCTCATTCTTAACCTCGTTTCTACCCTAATATATTGTCAACAAATCTTGATCTGTAATTGTAAATATCACTCAGCGAAAGGCTTATCATGAAACTAACTCTACATATATCACCATTGCAACTTCTAACCGATGAAAAATGCATCAATGGTATGTGAAAACAACCAAGGCCAAACATAAAAATAAATGAAACACCAACAATCGAGTAATAGATATATCTAGTGAATACCTTTGGTATAGATGATTAAATGCACAAGAAATTGCTTCATTTATCAAATCATTCAAGAAAAGTTAGATATATAGGTTGCTAACATCTCACTTCTTTGTGTTATGAGAAAACAGGATGCAAAGGGAGACTCTCCCTTCTCAAACCACAAATGCAAATCTCTTAAATGATTTGACTTAAATCTGAAATAACTTAGAAAAGCAAAACAATGCAGAAATTTTGTAAATAAATTTCCAATTTTTTTTAATTCAAAGTTCTCCTGCAAACATCAAAGTATCTTCTCCAAAATGGAAATAAAAATATTTCAGCCTCTTGGACTGATAAATATACATTAAAAGTCAGATTCAAATATGATATTAACAGCAAATAACAATAAATACAAACTTTAGATTCAACTCCTACAAATCACTCTCAATCTACAACCTTCACCCTGCAAACTCCTATCTGCAAACTGTACCCATCTTCAACAATGGATTCCATGATCCATTTTGCTATCACAACACCTTCAAACCTGCAACAAAACACTCCCCATCTCCTCTCCAAGAAGATGCTACACCTACAACAACAACCTTTCAATTCTAGCCAAGAATGGCTACCAAAACATAGTTAAAATTGCCTGTAATCTTCAAAAACAAGCTCCAAAAATTTCACCAGCAAAAATCACGATCAAGTTGGGAAGAAACGTCCAAAAATTCATTCCAAAAAATTTAATAATATAGAGAATTCTTTCTCAAACCCACTCCCACCAAAATTGCCAAAATTAGAGTCCATTCCTAGATTTTAGGGCAGTTTTAAATGCATTTTCCAACTCATATTCCCTCCAAAAATAAAAAATCTGAATTTTTTTCCTTTCCATTGGAAAGCCACGACCACCTCCTCATAATGAGTTGTTTCCGACTTTCCACAAAGGAAAAATCAATAAATGATTTTTCATGCAAGTTTGTAACTCCCCACAAACCCAACGCCCAACTTTGATTTTTCAGATTTTTCTAAAATTGCAACTACACTCCCACTACTCCACTTGCCAACATAGCTTAACAAAGGTGACATTTATTTTATTGAATTAAATTATGCCAAATTTATTCAAATTATCCTCACAACATGAAATTAAAATGCAAATTCCAAAATTTGAAATTTTTTGGTGATGCAAGATTGCCTTACACCTTGGATGCTCCTGCATCAAAACATAACAGCTCGCTTCTTCTTGCCATGTCAAGACTTACCACCTAATGTTGTATCAAGTCTTGTAAATAATATCTCTCATGTCAAGACTCACCATGTAATGTTGTATCAAGACTTGTAAATGATCAATAATGATTAGTACTCATTTCTAATTTTGTATCAATTTTTTAATAAAGTAATTATAAATTCAATTATAGATTTCCTGTCAAATTTATAGGACATTCTATATAAATTACAATTAGCATAACCATGATACCTTCTTTTGGTGCATGTGCTAGTTTTTTTATATTTTCTCTCTTACTCAACACCCCAGGATTGGTGCCTTAGCAAATTTTACAAGCTAGCAAAATATCATAATTTTTTCTTCAAATTTAGCTGAATTTACAACTCCTGATAATTCCACCTAGTTCTAACGAATGAAGTCTTATATTTAGTAGTTGTAAGAAGTGGCTTTAATGTCTGTATTCTATAATAATTTCAATTGATCAGATTTTAATAATCTGAATGCCAAAATTTTGGTTATAGTGGTCTGAAGCCACTTTACGATTGGCCAAATTTAGGAGAATTCTCAATTCTGTCTAATTTATTTTCATGTGAACTAAGAAGAATTGCTGAACAATATAAGTTGTATCTTAATTTAGGATGCAGTCTGAAGTGACTCCAATTCTCATTCAGAATATGCATATGGATTATGATATTTTGGGCAACACAAACTGGTCTTTGTTTTCTGATAACTGTAATTGAACAGTTTCTGTCAAAGTACATTTCAATAATTTGTAAGCTGGTTTACAAATGGCCAAATTTCAGGTGAACTCAGTTAAATTTATTTTCACATCATTCTAAAAGAATTGCTAAATAAATTTCATTTCAAGTTTCAAAGTTGAAATACATCAGTGATAGATTTTAAGCCATTTAATTACTAGTAGCAGCTATTTTAAGCTATCAAAGCTTGGAAAGAAGGAAGCAAATCTATTGTCTTTTTTTTTCTTCTGTTATAGGAATGAAGTTTATAGGTGCTACCTGTCTGAGTGTTATGCTGGTTTTGTATTTGCACTAAATTATGTTAGAAATAAATCTGCATTTAAATAGATTGTGTTTATTAACGATGCAGTTTCCGCAAAGGAAGATCCTATGAAGTTAGGTGGTTTATGTAGGATTGAAAGGGGAGCAATACCCCGGTCTAAAGCAAATTAACTTGTAAATTACCAGTTGAATAAACTTGTATGGGTAGTTGGGTTTCAATGATTTATTTCTTACACTCTTGTGAATTATTGTATCTCCATTATGGATTTTAGTCAATTAGTTATTCATAAATTCTTTATGCCACGTGGGTTTATGTTGCAATCCAGGACTGGGACACGTGTGGCGTGGGTTGTGTCTTTTCAGGCTCATATTCCTCAGAAAGGAAACCAGATGCAGGATTTGGTTTTCATGGTTCTGGTGAAACAGCCAGTGTTCTCCGGTCCATGGAATCTTCTCATTATTATCCTGAGAACAACATAGATGTTGCACGAGGGTGGGTAAGAACTGTCGGGTCATCAATCATTTTCCATTCTTTTCCATTGTGTTCAACATAGAAAGTGAAAAATACAGTCAACTGGAACAATTGCTTCTTTGAATAATGGTGCATATGTTTTTCTTATCTCTTTGGGTAACGATAGTTATTTTTAAATGATATTGTTTGAATACATACAGATCAAAACACACAATAAAAAATTAACAAAAAAATAAAATAAAATGCTGCAACATACTGTCTACTAGACATTCACATAAGTGATTACTCAATGAAAGCAGATTATAAAAGAAGTCAAAATTTTAAACAATAACTTATAACTCAAATCTTACCTTTGGAATGTACCGATTACCAAACATACTTTATTATTCAAAGAACATATATATTAATCAAATAAGACTTTGAAAAAGATATTAGATTCCGATTTACTAGTGTCATGAATATAGGATCTAAGATTCTAAATTAGCATAGTGGTTAACTGATTGTAAGTGGACGGTTCTTCTACCAGATGCTTCTGTGCAAGATATGATGTGTTAAGATTAAAGCGCATTTTGAAGATTGAAACAAATTCTTTTGGATCTCATTAATTTTGCCCTTATAGTGATGCTAGTATATTGAGCCATTACAAGTACTTGTGCTAGCATTGACCTGTGTGTGTTTGCCATACGTGGACACAATGTATTGATGTGGGACATGCATCAGACATGGATATCTGGAGGACTATAGACACTTAATTGGACTTAAGTTTTGCAACCCTAAGGTTAAATATATTTCTGTCACAAACTCCCCCAGAGCCTAGAGCATCCTAGTGAGCCCCAAATTTTTCACCTCTGGGTAAACCATCTATTATCTTTTAAGTTTTACACTCATTGCAGATGCCCACCGTATCCCATAGAGCTCCGGTTCTTCTCAACGTTCCTCATGTTCCCAAAGTTCTTCTGTCTTTTGAGGCTCAAGTGTGACCAGAGCATGCAGATTAAGGGAATAATGGGCTAAGCATCACAATGGTACTCAAATGGTCAAAAATCTCGATGAGTTTATTCAAGTCAGGAAAGCAGCCATGCTGCATGCATAACTCAGAAAAGGACATAAAAATGGAAGACCAACTTGAGAAAGATCGTGCCAGGCTAACGACCAGCCTTGCCACATCATGGCCTCTGTGTCCATGACCTTATGAACTATCTTGCTCATGATTATAGTACATAAACTAAAGCATTCAAATATAATAGATAAAATCATAAAATATTATTTAAGGTCACCTTTCATGTTTGCTCGGCAGTCTTTGTACATGGACCTCTGCTCCATAAACTGGAAAATTTCAAAATACAAAACTGCATGCATTCCATCTTAAAATAAATGTCGGGCTGGACTGCAACAGAAAGCTTACAGTAAAAGCTGGCAACCAAATTCATGCAGAAATTTAACTTTCAGATAGAAGTACAAATAATATGTATGAAGTATTGTTTATAAAATAAAGGCAAGAATGTTCAGGAGGAACTCATAAATGTTATGAACCATTAGAATAATTTTTTGGGTATGGTGCTAATAAACATAACCCCTTCACACCATTCTCTTCTATAAATGGCTGGAATGATTGGCTTTTCATGTTCTTGGAGGAGTACTAAGAAGCATAGTTACGAGACTCGGACTCGGCTCAGACTCGGACTCGGCTAGGGTGACTCGACTCGGCGCAAACTCGGCAAAATGAAAAAAGTTGAAAAAACCTTAGAAAATTAGAGATTTTTAAAGATTTAAAACTTGATTCAAGCACCCTTTTTTGAATACAACACAAATAAAAGCAAATTTGATCACATACACAAGTATACAATGATCACATAAGTATAAAGTACACAAATTGTAGTTGCGTTGCTGAAGGAAATAACATACTTTGATATATAAAATTAGTCAAATGTATACAAAACTCATGGAATATGAAATCCATGACATCAAATGTTCCATACAAATATGAAATATCAAAAGATTCAAAACAATAGCTATAAGTCTATCACTCTATGCCTATGGCATAGTGGAGCCAACATCCTTCCTACGAAGGCGTCTAAAGGTCCTGGATGATGTTGCAGCTGCAGCCATAGTCTCTGCCTGTGTCTGAGTCCCCATACCACTCTCACCACCAGTAGCTATGTCTCCTCGTGCTCTAGCCTCCTCCTCAGCCATGGCTACAACCTCAGCCTCTCTCTCTGCCTAGTCCACCCAATCAAGGTCCTCGTCACTAAAGACTGCGTCTGTAGCCTCAGTGATCCACTCAGACTGTGGATCAACCTCCTCTAAACAGATCGGGGTGTTGTCGTGGTCAAAAACCTTCCTGTATCTGAGCCGAAGGTTGTAATGAACATATACCAGGTCATTCATCCTCTCCACTGTCAATCTATTGCGCTTCTTGGAGTGTATGTGCTCAAACATACTCCAATTGCGCTCACAACCGGATGAACTGCATGGCTGGCTCAATATTCGTATGGCAACATTTTGCAGGTTCGGTGTATCAGAACCAAACATCTCCCACCATCCATCTGAGATGAGAAAAAGAAACAAAATCAATCTCATTTCAAGTTTCAAGTTCAAGTTCAACATTTAATAATAAATTATAATATAAAAAGATGAAAATTATGGCCTTAAATATATTTTTACCTGGCATTAATGTTGTCCTACTATCTTTGCACATTTGACGTGCAAAGAAGTCTCCTCGTGCCTTAGTGAAGGCATCTATCTCCTGCACTATCTGTGTAGTAACAGCGGGCAACATTCTCTCTATCGTCGAGTAGAGCCCACTAAGAATTTCTCTATCTGCACGGAGATCACGGCGGAAGTGGAAGGCCGGATTTAGGAAACATGCGGCTGCATGGATGGGCCTATGGAGTTGGTTTTGCCATCTCCTATCAATGATCTCCCAAATGGGACGATACTTATCATCAACTCCACCATAGACTGATCTAATGGCCTCTTTGGCCCTATCCATGCCCTCATATATGTAGCCCATTGCGGGCTTCTCCCCATCTGCAACTCGTAGGAGAACTAGCAAGGGCTCAATAAACTGCAAAGTGCAAACATGTTTCACAAATAAGTAAGTGTGACTGTGAACGAAAATGAACAAATAAAAGTAAGATATGATTAAAAATTAAAACATAATAAAGAATTAAATGTTACCTTCACAATCTCATCTGCTGGTGTCCAAAACCTTGCCTCATCAAATATGCAATCAGCCACAACAATCCCTGCAGTGCTTGTAGAAAAGGATGAGGAAGACCACTCCTCACCAGCAAACATGCGCCTCAAAGGTGCCCTTGACCGAATCAAGGATTGCAACATGATAAAATTTGATGCAAACCGAGTGATGCCAGGACGAGACAACTCCCTCAACCCCGTGTATTGCCTCACAAGGTTAAGCACCCATGCATGATTGTAAACAAATTTGCAAATGTTTCTTGCTGATTCCATGCATGTTTTTATCCATGGGTGCTTGCCAAGATCCTCCATCATGAGGTCAATGCAATGGGCGGCACATGGAGTCCAAAATATAGTTGGGTGCCTCTCCATCAATAATCTACCAGCAACAACATAATTTGCTGCATTATCTGTCACCACTTGCACTACATTTTCTTCCCCCACATTGGCTATCACCTCCTCTATAGCATCACATAGGTATGTGGCATTTTTGAATTGGGCGGAAGCATCAATGGACTTTATGAAGACAGTGTCACCTGAAAAAATAAGCAAAACCAAATTACCAATTATTCAATAAATTAAAAACATAAATCAGCCTTATTAAATTATTAATCACTAAATCAAATTCAAATATCAATGTATTAAGGTAAGTACAATTACCTCCAGAGGAAACTAGAAAGTTCAACAGCGTCCTATTTCTCCTATCGGTCCAACCATCAGTCATGATGGTGCAACCAATCCTCCTCCATTGCACACGCTGCTCCTCTAATTGTGCTTTCACATCCGCCACCTTTTGAGTCAAAAGTGGGCCCTTTAATTCATCTTCGCTGGGGGCTTTGAACCCCGCCCCACATATGGTTATTGCATCAACCATGTTTTGCCAAAAAGGAGACCTAAAACATGTCATAAAATGAAAAGATTTAAGTTTTTAACTTTAAATTTGAATTCGATAGTGAGATACATCTAAATTCTAAAACAATAAAATTTAAATATAAATTTTAAAACAATTAAACGAAAAAAGAATTACCTGGCTACATGGAAGGGAATGGTGCAGTAGTACCAAAAGTCTGCAATTGTTTTTTTTGCTGCATCGTGTGCATCCTTGTTCCAACCCATGCTCTCAAGCGACGGTTGGGAACCAGGAGTAGTGCGTGGTACAAAATATGAGTCCACCCTAGATTTACGAACTCTAGGGCCAATGCTAATACTGCCACTACCACTAGCAGTAGCAGCGCCACCAGCACTAGGAGTACGCATAGGAATAGATGGTGCAGAAGCAGAAGCACTAGCACTAGGACGGTATGGAGGCATGGAAGAAGCACCTTCAACAACACCAAGTCCCTGTCCAACTCCAACACCCGCCAACTCCTCCCTCTGTCTCTTTCTAACTTCTTTTTGCATTTCAAAATTTTCTAATTGCACCTGCACTTCACGAACAGCCTCAATAGGTGTTAGGGTGCAGCCCACTGCATCATGGATGGGTATGCGTGCAATGTGGTATTTCAATCTATTTATGCCTCCATGATATATTGTTTTGCAGTATTTACATTTTGTTTCTCCTCTTTTCATTTCGGGAAAATTTTCACAATGTTTCCAAGCAGGGTCTTTTCTGACTGGGGTTTGAGACATTGTGAAAATAATAATATGGTTTGATTTGCAAATGAATGTGGCTGCAATAACAAGTAGGGTTTGTAAAATTATTTAAGTTGCAAGTAGGGTTTGTAAATAAAAATGCAAACTATAAAAATTTAAAAACAATGATTTTACAAATTACAATGAATTATTTGTTAAAAAAACACAAAAAAAACCGTTAAAATCAAACTTACCTCTTAGATTTGGCTTGGAATGCAATGCAAACTCCTCCCAATCACTAGCAATGAACTTTCAATGCACCTCCTTAGCAGTATGAAGCTTTCCAAATGATATATGACCTTGCTTTTGTTTTAAACAATTTGCTGGTTGCCCTCTCTTCTCCTCCTATTTTTCTTCACAACTCTCTCTTCTCCTTCTATTTTGCCAAAAGAGTGAAATGAGGTCGCTTTTAGGGTTGGAGAGAACATATAGAACAAAAAAAAAAACTAACTTAAACTTTTAATTTTATGTTTTTTAAGTGTCTTAAGAGCTTGCTGCTGTGGCCGGGTCCCAGGCTCGGGACTCTCCCAGACCCGGCGAGTCTGGCGAGTCCGGCGAGTTCGGTTCTGGACTCGGCGGGACCGAGTCTCGGGCTCCCCAGACTCGGCCAGACTAGCTCGGCCCGGGACTCGCCGAGTCTGGGCGAATCTCGTTACAATGCTAAGAAGTATGTTAGCTTTACAGCATTTTGGAAATGCAGCTGGTTGGATGTCCATCTATGCTGTTTTCTAACATCCCACATACTTAAGAGCAACCATATGCTCACCCATCATATGCAACACTATACGTGATATTTAATAAGCAATTAGATAATAAATAGAAAAATATAATTTATAATGATATGTTGGTGGATATCCAGCTGTAATATTTTCTGCCATCTCATGTATATATATGTAGGTATATACACACCCAATACCATTCATAATATTCTATGTTGCCGGTTTTGGTACAGATCCTGATTTGGGCTCGTGGATCCAGCAAACTTTTCTTTTGGGTTTGGGTTTGTCCATACAAAAAACATGTAAAAATCATATATATATGTAGCCTAAAAGCATGAATTAAGATTAGAATATCACATAGCATCATATAAAGTATAAACAACAAAACCACCATAAACTTGAATGTCATTTAAAACATAAATGATAAATATTATAAAACATTCATTGTTCAAACTTCAAGTTCAATATTAAAATAATAATATCAAGTTTAACAATTAGTTTTAATCATCAAATGGATTTTCTAGATAATCAATTTCATCATCGACATTACCATTAGATGATGTAGGAACATTAGATGAACCACAAGCAGTGCCAATGCCAGTGCCACTTGCACTAAAAGTTTGCTAGCTTTCAGATTCCTCAAGTGCAATATGTTGGGAAGTGGAAGTATTCAAATTAGTATGCTTTGGCGCTATATCCCACAACTTCATGGCCCCTTCCTTGTGGTCATGTTGTTTGTGCGAAAGGAGATGCAGGTTGGAATGCACATATATTAAGTTCTCTGCTCTTTTTGCGTGCAATCTATTGCACTTTATTGAGTGGATGAAAGAATATGTGCTTCAATTCCTCTCAAATGCAGATAAACAAACAACCTATGAAGACAAAGTAAAGAGATAAGAGTTATATTTTATAAACTTAAAAGAAATTATTTACTAAAAATGAAAGTTGAAACTTTGAAGACAAAAAAAAATAAAAATTATTAAAATTTCTTATGATAAAACTTTGATTGCGAAGGGTTGTAGTTGTTGGAATTGTTGGCTGTGGAAGTACCACCAACTGTGAGCATCCTTTTTAAACCTATCACAAAGAGTCTCAACACTTCGACCATTTTAGTGTAGATCAATGAATTCACTCATGACTAAATCTTGCAAATTTGGATTAAGGAGGAATCTACAAAATGCTGCCTTGTACCCTTATACAATTTCAAAATCTTTTTATGGGGCAACCCTTGTTGGCACAAAAAGAATCTCAGCACTATAGTATTTTAAACTCAATGCAAAGGCAAGGAGATGTAGTGGGATGGTCATTGTGTTCCATTCTTCTTCAATAATTGCGTGTGCACTTGTTTGAAGAAAGTTTCTTCAGAGTCTTTCTCTTTCACATTTATGATGCTCTTCATGTTGGAAACAAGGTGAAGTAAAGTTACAATGTGAACTTATGCAAGTGAATTCAGATCTGAAAATAAGATTATCAAATCAGATTTATGTAAGTGATTGCAACATTCATCACAATAAAAAAGCAACAAACAAAATGTGACTCTAGATTTACGTGGAGAAAACCTTTCGGGAAAAAACTCCACACGAGAAAATAGGGAAAGTATACTATTAATCTTCAAATTTGAGATACACCATAATACACTTCACTGTTGATCTTTGATTAACTTGACAACACCTTGTTATTTGTAAGAACTTGACTCAATACTACCATCCAATGGTACCAATTTATAAAACTTGTGGGAGGTAAAACCACAAATGGTAAACCAAGACAAGAGGTAGAAAACCACTCGAAAAAACCTACGCCCCCTTTTTGGACAACCAAAAAAATGACAAAATATTAACTAAATTCACAAGGCTTCAACATGGGCGCCTAGCCCATAGCCTATCCAACTTTTGATTTTTGGATCCTCCAATGACTTTTCAACTTCTCGATGGAACACCAATGGACATCTTTTTCCCTCTAATCTTGGGTGCCCCATTCATGATCTCTCATATTTCCCAAAATGGACGTTTAGGAGAGACTTTATCCATTTTGATGTGTAACCTCCACCAACATTAAATCATCTCTTTAAAATATAATTGCAACATGCCAATATTTAATGAATTTCTCTCATGTCCCCTAGAATATGTTCCAAGGAATGTGAAGACATATGAATGACATAGGATTTCAAGGTTAATGTCACCCATCCTAACACTTGATCTTCTCAATCATTGATTCAATGTCATCATATATCTTTCCCAAGCAAGGCTTGTCCATGTTAGTATAAGGAACCGTGCTCAACATGGGCTTGGTAAAACTAAGGATATATCTACACAATTCCACCAACAATCATCTAAAATCATCTGCTTAATATTTGTTGTCCTTTTAGTGTTGCTTTGCCTCCATATAGACCAATTTTTTCTAATCACCATGCTAGAAAGTGTCTCTCTAACTTTCACAAGTTGTCTCAAGATGATTGTGTTAGAGACAAAATGGGTCTCAACAACCTATTCAAAAATGAAAAATAATAATAAAAAACAAACTTTAAAGAAGAATCAAAATACACAACCAAATTATGAAAATATAAAATTTTATACTAACTTTGAAAATGATCTAAAAATGCCTTTCGACATGTGGTGGTTGGTGATGAACATTTTGATGTCCTTAGCCTTTGCATTTCCAATCAATTTTATTCCCAATCTTTTGTAGCATAAGATTGAGATAGTGGACCCCACAAGGTGTCCAAAAGATGTGTGAATAGCATTCTTTAACCAACAACCGAACGACTCTACAATTTTTTGTGTTGTCTGTTATGACTTTGAAAACATTACAGGGTCCCACTTCCTCAATGGCTGCAATGAGAATATCGACAATAAATTGGCCATCTTTCACTTGCCCCTCACAATCCATGACCCTTAAAAACATTGCCCCTTTGGAGGACTTTGTTATGACATTGATCAAGGGCTGATTTTTAGCTTCTTTCCACCATTGGAAACAATGGGTAAACCTATCTCAATCCATGAATCCCTTATGGGCTTCAATGAATCTCCTACAAGCTTGACCTCTTTTTCCAATAAGGTGCTAGGCACCTTCACATAAACTAGGCCCTTGTACCTTTTTGAAGCCTCATTAATTTTTTCCATTCCTTGTTAGTATGGTGAGTGAACAACATTGACAGCCAACCCATTTGCATAAATACATCTTGCTTTGTGTTGATTGGCAATGTCTCGAGTCTCATTTTGAAATGCAATTTTCAAAGGTCCCTTTGTTTTTTGTTTGTAGCGGGTTCTTCACTTTCAGGAATGACAAAAAATGGGTGGCTCTCTACCACAACATTGGGATTAGATGGGGGCATTGGGGTGTCATTTCTTTTGACCTTCTTTTTGCTAAGGGGTGATTTGATTTACGACTTGCTAGTTCATCTACTTGCTCTTGCTCCATAATATATGCTATCACTTTCTTCGATGGCACAGGTACATCATTCTTTCTAGGGCAAGTTTTGATGCCTTGCACAGGTATTTCACAAAAATGTGCTTTCACCTAACTATATGAACTTGAATATCTAACATCACATCCTTGGCAAATCCAAATATAACCCCCACCACTTGGAACCGGTTGTATTTCTATGGCAAGAAATTCTATAAACAATACATTCAAAACAAAAAAATAAAATTTAAAAACATAGATATAACACCTAGCTCTTTTGATACATTCATAGAAGAATGAAAGAAATTTAGAAAAACAAAGCAAAGAGTTTGTCTCATGTTTGTAAAACAAAAATAAAAGAAAAAAAATGAAAAAATACTTATCTTTTTTCAAAAATATCCTTCTATGATCTTTTTGGCAGCCAATGGACACTTGTAAATACGTAGAAATGACAATGCAATTGTTGTAAAACTTTCAAAGATCAACCTTCAACTCCCTTTGTTGATTCAACATGCAAAAAAGAATGTTTAGTCTCTTGGAATGATACTTGTTTTTTGCAATAGAAATGAGCTAAAATGAACTTGTTTTGGTGTTTAATATGTTTTAGTCTTTAGAAGTCACTTTTAGGGTTTAAAATCAGTTCTAGGGTGCACAGGTCAAAGTCAACTAAAAAAATAAAACAAAAAACAAAAAAAAAACACCGGAAGGATTGATGGGTTCATCCCAGCTGAATTGGACAGCGTTTGCATGGACCTTGTGTGAATCCACAGGTGGACTAGATCGGATATCAGATCCGGTTCAAACTGGACTAGGATCTGGCCTATCTGCAGGCAGATCTGGCAACATAGAGAATACCTAATAAGTTATTGTATGGCAAGGGTCCAAAAATGGGGAATCAAATGCTGCTCTCACAAGTGAAGGATTATAATTTAGATAGGGCAGATTATATTCTGTAGATAGGTACAGCAACTCAGTCATGTGACTTTCTTCAGGAACCACTTTGAATGGAACATCAATATCATCAAGGAGTACTCAATGGATACTTTTTCCAAGTGCATAGGGCAGATGCAACATAAATTTAATTTATCCAATATTATCTTGTGATGTCTTTCTTCTAATGCATGTAACCTGAAAAATCAATTTAATAATATTACAAGTTAGTTATGCAATACAGACCCGGAGCACTGAACCATGTTGTCCGTCAGCTGTTCCTGAAGTTTATAGTTAGCAAACTAGTTGCAGATAACCCAAATCCAAGAGTCATAGATGAGATGTACAAGGTAATCAAATTCCTCTATTGTAAGAGACATCATGGCAGCAAACTGAAATTCTCTGAAGAGATTGAATTATACCCTTAATAGCTAAAGCATATTATTTATACATTCAACAAACTTAATTTTGTTAGACATCATACTTAGGTGGATTCAAACAAACTTGTTCAGCTGATAGGCTATTTAGTGTGAGAACAATTTCAAAAATGGCCTGAAAACTTGTCTCATGCTGCCAAACAAAATATTGGTACTGGAGAAAAAAAAGAGAATATTATTTCCACTTTTAGCTGGTAGATTTGGTAAGGGGAGAGAGATTGTGGGCTTTGATAGAGAATATTAATGTCGACAAAAGCTATTATAGCCAAGATAAAACACTAGGCAAAATCATTATTAAAATGTTAAAATAATGTCTGTCTGTAGTGAGTTTAGCTTGTTCGGGTGGCATACAAGTTGGCTGCTTGTTTGATGAGATGGAATATTGGACGTGTAAGGTGCATATTTATTTCAATTATGATATTATCAGTTGGTATGTCAAATCATGTAGAGAAAGACAGATAAGCAACTTTAACCTTCACTGACAGAAAATTAAATGTGGTTAATTTATTTCTTGGCAGATGAAAGATTGTAAAATATGCCAGCAACATTCTTGATTTAAATTCTACTGCCAGCTCCCAGAAATCCACAATTAAATAAAATTCATTATAAAATGACTCTTGCCATTTATAGATCACTTGTGCCTTCCCAACGCAAGCAGAGTGACAGTCAGAAATGCCCTTTTTTGCATGCAGAAAAGGACTCAACAAGGGAGAAGAAATCACCTTGTGCTATTTGGAGGCTTTCCTTCCACTCCTATTGTGCAAAGCCAAATTTGAGACTTGCAATTTCAAGAGCAGCTGCAGGTGCTGCACTCTAGAGATATCTCTCAACCCTGCCCTCAATCCTTTAAATGCATAATTTGAGGCCTTGGACCTATGGCTTTGAGGAAACAAATGCACTCAAGTCTGTCAGCCAAGAATTGTGATCTCTCTCCAAAGGAGTGATGTAAAGCCCCAAGCCAACACACCTAGGAAATTAGCCGACCAACCAACCTTTTTTATTGAAACAACAACAAAAGCTAAGATGTGACAACATGTTGCACTTGCATAGCAACGACACATGATATGACACAAGGACAACAACATGAATGACTTCACCATTGCTACAAGCAAGGTGGCACTAGCAAAAAACTTACCAATCGTGGGATAAAACCACCACGATGAACCTATGAGAGGGGAAATGACACCCAAACGATGACTGGGTACTAACCCACCGATCGTGAACTCTTGCAACACAACACAAGGGTAGGATGAGGGAATCATCAACCTTGAATCCACCCCAAAACGCACTAAGGAACTCTTACAACACCCACAAAAACCCACCCAAATGGTGGAATGACTAGGAGCTAACACACCTCCACTAGATGACACAACCATTGGTTTCCGAACAAGGAGTAGGGCGAGGGCACATTCATCTCCAATCCACTCAACAACTACCTAAACAACACCTAAACACAAGGGAAAACCTTTACAAGACGTTGCCTTACTAAGAGGTACAAGCCTTCCACCAACTAGAATGATGACGGGTCGCTTCCAAGCAACGAAATGTTTCCCAAGATAACCAAGTGCCATAAAACTTAAGGCATGACACTTGTTGACAAAAGGACAACATGGGAAGACTCTCTAGTCCAAGGGGGGCAACTTTTGTATATAAAGTTTCCCTGGAAAATGGATGAAAGATCAAACATATGACGAAATGACGAAAACATGGCACGAGAGGACACTAGTGGCCAGGAAGGACACTTGTGCGAGTGCTTAAGTGTCCAAGTTTGGCATTGGAGTCTAGTCTAGCATTTAAGTCCTGCTCTGGCATTGGAGTCCTTGCTAGGCGTTGTAGTCCTTTCCTAGCATTGTAGTCCTAGTTCTAGTGCTAGTGTCTTGACTAGTGAGTAAACCAAAGCTCAATTTTGGTTCTTAGGACAAGCACAACCCTCAAGGACTACAAGGAAGGAGTCTTAATGAAAAACAAACTCCAAAATGACAGAAACGTTTGAGGAACCAAGAAGGTCCTAGGCACCCGATCTTGTTTCACACTCGCCCATGAAGGAGATAATTCCCAAGGGTTGGGGAGACAACAAGAGGCTCTGACACTAGGCAACAAAGCAAGGGTGAAGGGGAAAGGTGTCTTACACCTCTTGACCTTGCCAAGACTACTCAGAGAACCCTAAACGACCCCTCAACAAGGTGGTTCTCATCAATACACTATGCATACAAAAGAGAGCTAAAGGCTCCAAGACAAATAACATGTTTTCTAACTTAGGATTCCTTTTTAAGTGTACTCTACATTCATTTTTAACCAACATTGCAATAAAATGAGAGAGCATACAAAACGACATGGGTGTTCGACTCTAACACTAAAACATGTAAAAGCATCAATGCACCAATACAATCCCTCCACTTAACGAAGTTCAATAATATAATTAAATTTGGAAGAGAGACTCAAATGTCCTTCAAATTTCACTTTACAACATTGCAATAAAATAAAACAAATGAGAAATCTTTACCATCTAGATCCAAATCTTGGAGGTCTTCCCAAGATCCTCGAACCCTAATGGTGGTTTCCATGCTTCCCAACCTCGTGGTGCCCTTAGGTCCACTCCTATCATGCTAGGAGATAGTCACACGGGCCACAAGCACATTCACACCAAACACAATGGGAGAAGGCTTACACATGCGCCTACGTAGAGCATACATGCAACATGCACATCATGCAAGAACTCAACCAATTATCACAAGATGGATCCAAGAATACAATGCTCATTGGGCACAAACATGAATGGCACAAAAATAATATCCTCATTGGGCTTAAATACCAATGGCACAAACAAGACACACTCATTGGGCACACACACCAATGGCACAAGGATAAGATGTTAGAGAGGAGGTATGGAGTGTCATTGCAAAGTTCGAAGGGATGGCTAAGTGGAGTCGAGTATGGATCGACTTGCCCACATGAGGAACCCAACCTGCAAGTCCTAACGCTCCTAGGGTGGGCATGCCTTGTATGCTCATGCCAAGCCTATATGAGTGCTTTGGATATGCCATAAACACTATTATCTTGATTAATTTTATTTACCCAAATGTAATTGATTATCACTAATTAAAGAAACTCTTCCCGTCATATCCTCAAGCCCCTTTGTGCCTTAGTTGATGTTAAGAGCCACTCCACTACGACTCTCTAGTACAAGATCTCAAAAGCATCCGTACGAAAATACATGGGGGTCATCTTTTTCCCCATTCTAAAACATTCAAAAACACATTTAAAATTCAAAATTTTCCAAATAATTTTACATGCAAAAACCAATAATTTTTCCCAAACTACATTGTTGAAACATTAATTTTTCATTTCTCAAATTAAAAAAAAGGTACCCTTTTTCTCTAAAAATGCACAACCATCACATTATGAAATAAAATTCTATTTTCGAGCATTTTGAAAAAGTTGGGCATTATGAGGGCACAAAATGGCCAAATTTCAAATTTAAATGTAGACTTACTCTAATTGAACAAGTTGGAAACTACTAGGGAAGTCCTATGCTCCCTTGAGGGTGAGCATGGCATCCAATTGAAGAAACACAAGCAAAATGAAAACTTGCCATTTTACCAAATTGGAGATGGCAATATTACACACGCGCAATCACAATGCTTTTCCTATCCCAATCGATCCATCTCCCAAGCCATTCCAATTCAAATCCACCCAATTTCTCCCAATTTTAAATTTTCCCATGGAGGGTTTTGGAGAGCATTTTCTTAAAAAAGAATAATCCAATAAAAGACTTGCTATTTTTCTTTTAACCCTTTTTCCTAGTTTCTAGTTTTCTATTTTCTTTATTTTCTCAAAACTGCCATTTAACAAAAATAAAACATTAACATTCATTCATATGCAATCATTTAATCAAAGACGATTGAATTGGATAGAAGTAAGCATTCCCAACCCAAGGAATTTCCAAAATTTTAAGTAACTTAACTTTATTTTTATTTGTCCCCTTTTCAAGACACAAAAATATTTCAATAGACAACATATGCAATTATTTCATTTCAAAATTTTCATTTATGAAAAACAAGGAAATTAAACTGGACAATTATGGGTAGCTCACAACATGAATGGCCTTCGAAGTCGCCTCCGATTTGGATTTGGGTTAACATAGGGTCAAACATGACACATATCATAATTGATTTGAGTACAATCAGGGAATAGCAAAAATGGAGGCCTACTATGACATCTTTGAAATAATCACCATTGGGGAATAACTCGGACTTGTGTAGCCAAGTGGAGAAATAACCCTATCATTGTAACCATAATTGGAAAACTCGGACTCGGTAGACCCAAATTTTTTGACTCGGCAACTTAGAAATTTGCTTGAATTTCATTAAAAACACATTTTTTTTGCAAAATTCAATGACAAGATGTATCCAATGAGTCCATAAATGAGTACAAAAGTGTTTTCTATTAAATTTGTTTGATTTGAATGCAAATTGAGTACAAAACTGTGTTGATGTTGTAGCATTGGTCTTAATCCTTCTATCAAATTAATAAAGCAAATAAATATAGCCATGGCTATATATTTATTTGAAGCTGACTTTGTGAAGAGGTGCTTCATTTAATAACAAATCATATTTTATTTATTTATTGTGGCCTACTAAATAAATGATCGCCACCCTTTGTAAAAGGTTACATCTCTTGAGTGAGGCTGACCTCTCTCATGAAGAGTCACGTCCTCATGTATATAAGCAAGGCGCCTACTTTTCATTCGATCATCCAATAATTATCAAGTGAAGTTCGCATAATTCTGAAAGAATATCGATAGCTACAGCAGATCGATATTCTTGGAGTTCAATATTATTCTTAGTTGTGTATTTGCACAAGTGTGGTGCTATGATCTTCATATCAGATTGGCCTCGTTGTAAAGTAGATATGCTGCTCTTTTATTCAATATATATGTGATATATTTTGCTGGGTTTTTCTCCCTCAAGAAGGAGGGTTTTCCCAGGATAAATTCTGTGTTCTGTTGTTCATGTGCTGTTCATTATTCTGTCTTTTCTGCTTATTCATTTCTGATCCTAAAATTCAACATACTGCATCATCATGCAAAAATCTGATGGTTGATAGCCTGATACAATAGATAGCTGACAAAATGAAAAAAGGTAAATACAAAATTTTAATCTTCCTCTTCCCTAATCTAGTGAAAAATTGGGCAGAGGTAGAGGTTCTAATCTTTGAGGTCTGTGATGGCTCTTTGCTTGGCATAGAAGGCTGTGGCAATGACTCCTCCTCAACCTCATGGCCCTCATCAATGTCATCTGATCCTACATCTCCTGCTACACCCACATCCTCCAACGCTTGCCTCTCAAAATCAAGAATCACATCTTCAGTAAACAGTGGAGGATGCTCATTCCGCCTTATCCAATCATTGTAAGGGTTGCTACACCCACATCCTCCAACGCTTGCCTCTCAAAATCAAGAATCACATCTTCAGTAAACAATGGAGGATGCTCATTCCGCCTTATCCAATCATTGTAAGGGTCGATCTCATCCAAATCAATGGGATCCTTTGATTTGTCCTCTACTCTTCTTGTGCACAACCGGAGGTTGTATTACAGAAAGACAAGGTCATTGAGGTGTTTTTGAGCTAATTTGCTCCCTTTCTTCGTGTGGATGGCCTCAAACAAGCTTTAATTGCGCTCACAACTACATGCACTACAAAGTTGGCATAAAATGTAGAGGGAAAATCTTTGGAGATTTGGGGTATTTGCAACTCAATTTGTCCACAAAGAATACAAAATAAAATATTGAAGAGTTAGAAAGAAAAGTCAGAACATATTTTATCAAATTATCAATAGTTGTAAATTGGAAATTTGTAACTTGTAAGATGCATGTGAAATAAAGACTCCAAATTTTATACCTGGTGTCTGAGTGGTTCTTCCTTGGGTAGCTAGCTCCAAAGAAAAGAGCCTACCCCGTCTAGCTCTATAACTTTCCAATTCTTGGACAATGTGGTCTCTCGCCTCAACCTGGGGTGCCATCCTTTGAATGCATGTTGTGAGGCCTTCCATATCCTCTCCATTATGATCTGAGAAGGTATCTGAATAGAAAAAATGGGGGTCGAGGAAATATCCCACTACATGGATGGGTTGGTGGAGTTGATTGTTCCACCTTCTATCAATGATCTCCCGTATGGGATCAAATATGAGGTTGTCTCCCTTGTAATAATTTTTGATGAACTCTTTGGCCCTATCCATGACCTCATAAATATACTCCATTGCATTTTGATCCCCATCTACCAAACAAAGAACTCTAACCAAGGGCTCCGACACCTACAATTTACAAATACAAAACGATTTAAGTTACAAATGTATAATGGAAGACTTAAATTAAAAAAGTAAAATATTCAATTTGAATTTAAATTCAAAGTTTTGAGGTTACCTTCACGACCTTTGTAGCTCTTTGTGTAAAAGGGTTGTCAAAGACTATGCTTGCAACCTTGTCTCCTTCAAGCTTCTTTGAATAAGGTGAGTCTACTCATGCTTGAATCACAAACATTTGTTTCAAAGAAGTCAACAAATCAATAATGCATTGCAACACTAGGAAAACTGTTGTAAACCTTGTGACACTTTGAAACAATTTTGGGCTAAGAAATTGCTTGAATTAACAAAGGAGATGGTTACATTAAATAGAGGAGTAAAGTTACTGTAGACATTAAATGTCTCCCTACCAGCTACCTACCAACTACTGTTGATAAGATTGACCATTATACAATATTAGAATATAATATTCTAACACCCTCCCTTTAATGGTCAATCGACTAACTAGCCTATCGAAAACACTCTGCAGGTCGATTGGTCACAAATTCTTCATAACACTCTGCTGCTACGGAGACCCTCCTTGGATCTGCAGAATGTTGATGACCAAGAGTACCAAAAAAAAACCAGAGAAGGTTGCCCCTTCTTTAGAAAGCTCTGCAACAAGAGACAAGAGTCTGCCACTGACTTTGCCATTGAGATGAGGCCGCCACTAACCCTCCCAGAATCTGCAGAACTGCTGACTAGAAGTCATCACAAAAAGTCCAACTTGATGTTGGGTAACAGAGCTGTCCTTCCCTGAAACCAGAGACACATCGAGAACAGCTGCCACGATTTTGAGGATAAATCGGCAAACCGTCAAAACTTTTGCAGAGGAGCACGATGCCCGAGAACAGACTGCAAGAAGCCAATTGTGCAGATGATCGCCCCAGCAACGCTAGGTGCGACAAAAACGGACTGCATCAAACCATGATTTTTGAGGAAAAAATCGCCAAACCCAAATTACAAATCATCATTTTTCGGAAAAAATGGTAAAACCAGAGAAGAATCCCAGGCATTTTGCGAATTACAGAAACCCAAAAAGTAGCTGGCACGCAATCCGAAACACGGATCAGCATACAAAACATCGTTTTTAAGGAAAAACGATAAAACCCTTTAGAAACCAGAGAGCCCTCCCGTACAACAGAAACCCTAACTAGGGTAAACAAGAACTGACCCATAATTTTTAAAGGGAAAAAATTATGAAAACCCGTTCAGGTTTTGTTTTAAGGGAAAAAATATTAAAACCCGTAAATCCAAATTTTTTTTAATAAGGCAAAAAATATTTAAAAATGCCCTCTCAAATTCCTGAGCCCTCCCATAAGGGAGGCTCAGACCTACTCTGATACCCTGAAACAATTTTGGGCTAGAAATTGCTTAAATTATCAAAGGAGATGATTACAATATATAGAGGAAGTAGATCACTGTAGACATTTAAGATGTCAAGCTACCTCACCTAATAACTACTATAATAACAGTAGTATTGACCATTAATACAAGAAGAATATAATATTCTAACACCCTCCCTTAATGGTCAATCGACTAAATAGCCTACAAAATACAATCTGCAGGTCGTTTGGTCACAAATTCTTCAGAACACTCTGCTGCTACAGAGACCCTCCCTGGATTTGCAGAATGTTGATGACCAAAAAAACGTCTTGATAAAGAACAGAGAAGGCTGCCCCTTTCTTTAGAAAGCTCTGCAACAAGAGACAAGAGCCTGCCACTGAGATGAGTCCGCCACTAACCCTCCTAGAAACTGCAAAACTTCAGACCAAAAAATGTCCAACCTGATGTTGGATAATAGAGCTGTTCCTCCCTATCACTAGAGACACATTGAGAATAGCAGCCACGATTTTGAGGATAAATCGGCAAACCGTCGAAACTTTTGCAGATGAGCACGACGCTTGAGAACAAACTGCAAGAAGTTAGTTGTGTAGATGTTCGCCCTAGCAACTTGAGGTGCGACCAAAACAGACTGCAACAAACCACGATTTTTGAGGAAAAAATCGCCAAACCCAAGATTACAAATCATCGTTTTTTTCGGAAAAAACGGTAAAACCAAAGACTAGAGAGCCCTCTGAACAACATAAACCCTAACTAGGGTATACAGGAAGAACTCGTAATTTTTGAGGAGAAAATTATAAACCCTTCAGGAATTTTTTAAGGGAAAAAATTATGAAAACTCGTAAACCAGATTTTTTTTTTTAATAAGGGAAAAAATACTTAAAAAACCTACCAAAGGAATCCCATGCAACACTGCGAATTACAGAAGCCCAGAAACAGGTAGCCATCGATTGTCGGCTGAAAAACAGAGGGTTTGGAACCCTAGCCACTAGAACAGATCTGCACAAAAATTGAGGCACGGAAAATGAAGCACCCAGAAAAATCGGAGACCAACCCATTTGAGTTATCGGGAAACCCACCAAGAATCTGCAATCGAAATTTTTTTCCGCCTTGATACAGAGGGTCAAAACCCTAGACGAAGTTGCAGAAACCTAGGTGGCCATGGACGAAGCAGAAATGAGACTAGAAACCCTAGCCATCGTTGAAAAAGACAAGGGCATTTTGGAAATCGCGTGAGTTTGCAGGAACAAATCGCGTCCAGCTTCAAGACAAAACGCGGGCCAGAGATCTTAGGAAATCACGGCTTGAGAAAATGCAGACGTTCCGTCTCCAGAGAAAAAAAAAAACGCCTGAAAGAAGATCGCGCGGCTAGCAGAAGATGTGACGCGAGCAGAGAACGCGAGTTGAGGAAACGCGGGTCGCAGATCCAAAAGGTAGCGCGTCTTCAAAACACAGAAGAACACACGCCAAAAAGAAATGCGAAAATTAGATAAGAAGACACAAAAAACGCGTCTCACAAGAAGTTGCGCCTAGAAGAGGAAAAAACGTGGGCTTCAGAAGTCTTTGCAGAAAACACATGACCAGAAACACACGCGGCCACGATCAGCAGATAAATGTGCATGAAACCAGCAGAAAAATGCGTCTCACAGAAAAACGTGTGCCTAGATCAAAGCAACAGGAGGGTTGAAATTTTTCATGAAAATACTCACGAAAAATGCAAACATGAACCCTCGATCTGGACTCACAAAAATCTCACGTGATAAATCACGAATTATAGATTTAAAAATGCCCTCTCAAAATCCTGAGCTCTCCCATAAGGGAGGCTCAGACCTGCTTTGATACCATGAAACAAGATTTTTACAGAAAAATCAGATGAAAATCTGATTTTCTTTGACCCACGAATTCAAAAAATGTAAACCCTCGATTTTTCAGGAGAATCCTCTTCACAGGCCACAAACAGAAAATGAAAATCTCACGTGAGGATTTATCACGAATTACAGATTTAAAAACGCCCAGAAAATAGGTCAAAACCCTTCATGGGTTTGAACACAAAAACTTGTCTTTGCAAGAGCCCTCCCAGGATCTTGAGTCCTCCCGTGAGGGAGACGAGCTCAGTATGGCTCTGATACCATGAAACAATTTTGGGCTAAGAAATTGCTTGAATTAACAAAGGAGATGATTTCATTAAATAGAGGAGTAAAGTTACTGTAGACATTAAATGTCTACCTACCAGCTACCTACCAACTATTGTTGATATGATTGACCATTATACAATATTAGAATATAATATTCTAACACACTTGATCTTACCAACTCTTTCTCTTGGGTGTGTTCTCTCATCAAATTAAGAACCCAAGGGCTATTGTCGATAAATTTTGTTATTCTCTTTGCATCATCTACAACCGGTGTCACTCAATCAAGTTTGTCTATGTCTTCCAAGAGAAGGTCAAGGCAATGTGTTGTGCAAGGTGTCCAAAAAAGTGTCTTATGTTTGTCTTGGAGCAATCTCCCAACTACCACATATGCTGTTGCATTGCCAATTATGATTTGTACCACATTTTCTATGCTCACCTCCATGACAACTTCCTCCTACATTAGACACAATGTTTCTGCAGTTTTTTTTTTTAGAGGCATCCATCGATTTCAAAAAAATCACCTCATCATTTGAAGATACAAAAAAAATTGATAATGGTGCAATTTTTCACATCCGTCCACCCAATTGAAAGAATAGTGAAGCCATATTTTTTCCGTTCCTTCTTTTGTTTTTCCACTATTAACCTCACCCTTTCAGTTGCATTCACGAGAAACCTACAAGTACAAAGTGAGTACAAAATGTTAATTTTTAAACACAAAAAATAGCTTAAACTCAACATAAATTACTATAAGTATAATTTAATATAAATTAAAATTAATTAACCTCCTACTCAAGTCTTTATGAGAAAGCACCTTGTAGCCTTTTCTTGCAATTGTCAATGCAGTTACCAAATTGTCCCAATAAGGACTACTTGCCACATTGAAAGGAATGTTGTTGAAGCACTAAAAATCATCACATGCCATATTCATGCACCTCTTTGTTCCACCCTGTAGCTTCCAATGATGGCTGTGTTCCAGTTTAATGTCCCTAATAGGAATTATGCTAATTTTACCCTAAATTATCAATTTCCCAAGCAAACAATGGATTTAGAAGGTACCGTGGCTCAATTTAATCCTTGCAAACAAGTTAGAGATCAATTACAATCATAACTTAACAAGTTAGCAAACCCATAGTAAATCAGTTAATCCAATTATTGCCTTACCCATGGGGAACATGGAAGAGAGTGATGCGATGGGGTGTCTTAGCCTCACTAGGCCCAAGGATAGATATACCATCTTCCTTGGCCTCATGTGGCACATGCCATTCATATAAGGTGGCATACCTAGTGGGGATTCTAATTTATCCATTATTCCCTCATCTTGCCATCCTTTTCCATTTCCTCATGATTGATCTCCTTATATTGTTACACCATGATAGGGACTAAGGCTACAAAAGGGTGTCCTAGTAGACCAACTCTCCTAGACCCAAAGGCAGTACCCTTTGTACTAAAAGGCAGTACCCCTTTGGCCCATGTGGGCTTATTTTGTCCCCCCTCAGGTGGCGTACCTAGAAGAGGGCCCCATCACCGTACCCCTTTTTGTAATTCTCCCTTCTCCCATCATGGTGAAGATATGTGCATAATAAACTAATCAAATTCATATCTACAAATAATCATATCAGCAATACATAATGAATTATGAATGTGCTATCACAAGATTTAAATGATAATATGCATGAACTATTGATCATATTTAAACAGTGCATTATATAGATATTCTACCACCAACATATGAACTCACAGTTCTTCCCAATTCGATGCCCATCTGCTTTGAAAATGATTCTCTTTTAATACCCCTGATATGGTTAAAAGACATGGTCTTTCCTTGCACTTTCTTGACTAGGGACGTGTCTCTTAGTTTAGTGTTAATCGCTGTCCTTTGGACTGAATGTTAATTGATGTCTTTAAACTAAGTCATACTAATTGAATCGCTGCATATTATAATACAATTGCTGTTTTAGGAATAATTAATTAATTAACATTATACCTTTCTAAAATCGTCGATCTTCCTTAGTTGGATTTGCTGCTCGAATATGCTTTAATTAATTGCCTATTTGTTAGTTTATCGCTGCATTATAGTCTTCAGATATAACCACTGCTGAGGTATTAGGAGTCGATGCTTTAATAATAATGATTAGGAGTTGATATAGGTAGCATTTTAATGCTTTGTGATTGTTATTTGTTTATTTAATTGAGGCATAGTCATATTCAGATACTACTAGTTTCTTTGTGAAATATTTTTATTATTATAATAATTACAATTAACAATATCAATTGTTCTGTTTTGTATTATACTAATTGTATTATAATTATAATATTATTTGTGATAATTATAATTATAGTAATATTTAAATTGCAATTCTTTATATTTATATTTTTGATATTTATTTTATTTAGTCATTTATATTTCAATACTTCATATTTCAGTGTTACAATTTCGGGGGCATGACATCTAGACGTGTTTTTGGGCACAAAAAAATTATATAGCATACATGTAGTTGTAAGTGTTGGCACTCTATTTGAAGTAGATGAAGTGGAGGTTGATTTGCTTTGGATGCATGGATCACGAAGAGAGCCCACTATGCTTTGACATGTCGTATATTCATATGATTTTAGTTGCACTTGAGGACCATGACCACCGGCTATGGATGCCCTTGTCTTCTTGTTTTGCAATTTTTTCTCTTCTGCCAATGCAAGTAGGGCATTCATCTTTCTTTTTATCTCTTTAGTGGTGTTGATGAAGGGCTTGGCATCATGATAAGTGATACCCCCAAGATGGTATTTGAGGTGATTTATGCCTCCATGATATAAATTTGTGCATCTAATGCAAATAATTGTTCCAGGTATTGGTCCTTGATAGGCATATTTCCAAGTAGGGTCTCTAGCTCTAGTAGGACGAGTTCTTGTAATCGGTGGTGGCACTGATGGGGCAAAGCTCGACGTTGAACTTGATCCAAAAGCTTTACTATTTGCCATTATATGATGTATTTAATCTATACATACAAAGTGAAAGCACAACATTTTAATTTTTTGAATACAAAAAAATAAAAGAAACTTAAATTATACATAAATCACTAAAATTAATTTAAATCAATATAAATTAGTTTAGATCAGTAAAAATTTAATATAATCTGAAGATTCTAATTTTTTTTTTCCAAAAAAATGTTGAAATAAAAATAATAATTTGTGTATGCAAAAAAACAACGAATTCAGTAAAAATTTCAGAAAAAATGATTAAAAAATGGTGATGAATTCAATTTATTGGAATTTAAATACAAAAATACTACTTAGTTTTAGCATATGATGATTTTTAAAAGATCTAGATGCTGAATTTTGCAGCCAACATGTAGTAAAATGTTTAAAAAAACAAAAACAAAAAACTAACCTGTGCTTAAAATCTGCCTTCCAAATTCACCAAAAAATCTTTTTCGATCTTCTCTCCTAGATGCAAAAGTGTTGTAAATAGTATGTGCGAATTGGCAGGTGCATTGGGGTGTTTTTTGGCCTTGCAGAGCAAATATGAGAGGCATTTTGATGTTTTTGGGGTCTTTTTTGAACCATTGCGCTTTACACTTGTTGGTCACAAGTTTTTAATGCGGACTTGCTGACTTTCTAGCGAGTACTCATCAAAAAGTCAGCGGGTACTCATGGCGAGTAATTGTTTTGCATTCTACTCGATGAGTACTCACCGACTCGGGGAGTAAGCAATCTATTCCTGTAACCACTCAACACACTTGTCAAGTGTAGTTGCTCAATATATATAACAGTTGAAACATAGCATAATCACCCAATGGGGTATAACATCATATAAATGTGAATCAGTGCATCTAAATGACATAAAATCATGATAATATTCATTTGAAACACAAAACATAATATGCATATCCATGAACTAAAGCATAATGATAAACTAGGCATTTAAGCATCACGCATGCATCTCAAGAAATATCATAGCAACAAAATACATCAAGTCCTTGGAAGGAACTTGGCACAATGCCATACACTCATCTCAATGCAAACAAACACTAACAATTGACAAGTTGAGGAACCACATCTTGAAACATGTGGGTTGTCCACACACACCATGCAGAGCAAGAACCAAAGACACAACCAAAACTCACAGTGAAAACGGTGAAGCTGAACCACCTATAAACACCCAAAGCAACAAGCACAAACACGATTTATGGATTCCTCAATACATAGTTGGAACAATGCTAAGATGCAAACATGTCAAGGCTGCAAACGGGAAGGGCATTACAAGTGAATGCATATTGTTACTTTGATTGATAATTTTATGAACCTAGTTGAGCTTAAAAGTTCCAGGCTTGTAAATCAACAAGAAGTTCATTGACACTCAAGGGGAGAAGAATGATGTTTGCAGCTATGTCTAATGCCACATGTCATTTTTAATAAAATTTATGGGTTTTTGCAAACAGCAGGCTCTGTTTTCCTGATTATTGAATTGTATAGTCCTTCAATACCAGACAAGGCTTAACCATCTGTCAAATTGAATCCAAAAAGGGCTATTTATTTACTCTGTGTTTTAATTTTCTAAATCTGATTTGGTTCCTTGATCTGGTTCCTCCGATTTAGACCAACAAGGTGTACTCTATGCCATTTGTTTTGACCATGTCACCTGAGTTGCTCCATACAGGTTTGCCATGCTTTCTATGTTTCTCTTTAATAAAATGAATTCAATCAAATATTGAATATCGTGTCTCCTATATATTGTTCGCCCCTTCCACTTGTATTTTCTGATTTATTTCACCCTTATCATTGACACGGTGTTCCCTGCAGACAAGATTAATAGAAAAGAGCATTAGCTGAGCTTTCATTCATATTATTAAAATAAATCAATTGGTTTTCCAAGTGGAACATAATTAATGAAATAAAATCTTTTATTTAGGATTTTTATTCCTCTTGCGGTTTCTTTGATTCCTTTTATTCAGTCTCGGTGGATGGAAATATGTCTCATGCCACTATAAAAATTCACTATGGGGAAATTAAATGTACTTCCCATCTAACTGTTATTTTAAGCTTCACATTTGTTTTCATAGGGGATTATATAAAAACAAATAAGGATTTGTGGATCCATGTATTAAATAGCAGGCTCTGTTTTCCTGCTTATTTAATTGTAAGTGTAACCATCCACCAATTCAGATTGGCTTGTGTGGTTGCCATGCTTGCTTGTTCACGCTGATTACAACCTGCTATGGTTGTCTTTTGTTAACAGGGATGGTGATTTGTTTATTTGTTGATCAATATAATTTTCCAAGGCTTTAACTTTAAATGCCGCTGGACAAATTAAGGTGAAGTTTTTTTTTCCTTAGGTGAAAGGAATGATTCTATTCAAATCCTATAAATTAAATGAAAGGTTTATAAAATTATGTTTTTACATATTTTTATATTTTTAAAATTACTTTAATGCATTTCTTCAAGATTGTTTTTAGTACCAATGAAGCATAAATCTGCAAAAAAACCCGATTAATCGCGATTTTTAATAAATCTGCAGGCTGGACGATTTTTTCCCCGATTTTTTGAAAAAATCGTTGACTTTTTGGTCAATGATTTTTTTTCCTTTCAAACTGCAAATTCGCCAAAAAAACGAGTTTAAAATCTGGAAAAAACCGAAATCGAGCTGATTTTCGCACAAGAAAAACCATGAGACCATGGCTTGTTGCTTATTATTATGCTTTGATAGATTTTTTCCAAGCATCCATAGCTTGTTTGAAAGCACCTGTTTTAGGCTTTTAGCCATAGCAGCAAGGCAATGAACTGTTTGAACTTTGATAAAATGCTTTGGTAGACATGTATGAAAAATGCGGTAGCATAGACAAGGCAGT